>SJYT01074936.1:0-48537 GCA_006410635.1 Cephalophus harveyi
TACTGGAGTGGGTTGCCATTTCCTTCTCCAGGGTATCCTTCTGACCCAGGGGTCGAATCTGCATTGAGTTTCTATATTGGCAAATGGGTTCTTTACCACCAAGCCACCAGGGAAGGTATCAGTTATATCAGTGAAAATATCCAACTGAGACTTTCCAGCTGAGGCCCCAGACACTGTGGAGAGAAATCCACTTGTTATGCTTTTCTGAATTCTTGACCCACAGATGCAAGGGTAATAAAATGGTTATTTTTTATACCACTATGTTTTAGAATGACACAATACACAGTGGTGGATAATCAGAATCATAAAACTCAGTCTTGGGGGACTGAGTTTTCTACGTGATTATAGGCATAAGTTGAAGATCATTTTTCAACCGTGGACAATGCAAATGTACAGTGGCTAGGACTTTGTGCTCCCAGTACAGGGGACCCAGGTTCCACCCATAAATCCCACATGCTTCAACTATGAGTTCTCATGATGCTATGAGTATCAAAGATCCCACATGCTGCAACTAAGACCCAGGGCAGCTTCCCACTCCCATCCCCACCCCACCCCCCAAAAAAACCCCTCGATCTTATTCATTTAAAAATTTCAAATTTGGTGTAAAGTTTATCCTCCCAGGAATGAATGAATGACCTTTATGACTTAGAGGAAGAAAGGAAGAAATACTCTTCTCCGCACGTTTCTTTTTTTTTTTTTTTAATTCCTGCTCTTTCCTCTGGTGTGGGCTAGCAGGAAGGGAGAGTGGAGGCTGGTCTCCCTACACGGGATGAGGGTAGGCTGCAGACTTCTTTTTGGTTGATTGCCACAGCACCTCTGGCCAACACTGATGGAGGAGCAATGTCTCCTGTATAACTGGTTTCCACGTGTTACGTCCCCTCAGACGTGCCAAAGCCATTAGGAGGGCTTTCAGTCTCCACTCCTCTCCCTCCGCCACCACCATTTACCACCACTAGTGCCCTAGCCCAGACAGCCTCTGCTTTGCAGGACGTTAGAATCACATCAGGACACTAGACCTCCCCAGTGGCTCAGTTGGTAAAAAAATATATCTGCCACTGCAGGAGATGCAAAAGATTAGTGTTCCATCCCTGGGTCAGGAAGATCCCCTGGAGAAGGAATTGGCAACCCACTCCAGTATTCTTGTTGGAGAAATCCCATGGACAGAGGAGCCTGGCGGGTCACAAGCAGTCAGACACAACTGAGCTCACAGGCAGAATTATGGGGGAGGTTGTTAAGATTTCAGGGCTCAGGCCTCATCTAATATCAACTAAATCAACCTTTCTTGAATGTGCATCAAGGGATCAATATCTTTTTAAACCACTGAGCCAGGCATCCACTTTTTATTAAAATTCTTTTTTCTTTTCTTTTGTAAAAAAATATTGTTGTTTGACTCAGGGAACTCAAAGGGAGGCTCTGTAACAACATAGAGGGATGGAAAAGGGTGGGTGGTGGGAGGGAGGTTCAAGAAGGAGGGACATATGTATACCTATGACTGATTCATGTTGATGTATGGCAGAAACCAAAGCATTATTTTAAAGCAATTATCTTTCAATTAAAAAGAAATAAATTAAAAGAAATTTAACGGCAGTTTCAATGTTTTATAGCTGTATAGCACATGACTCCGTTATACATATATAAACATCCTTTTTCATGTTCTTTTTCATTATGGTTTATCCCAGAGCATTGAATACAATTCTCTGTGCCATACAGTAGGAGTTTGTTGCCCATTCATTCTAGATGTATTTGTTCAGGCTGCCACTGTTTAAACTTGGCTGCACATTTGAATCACTTGCTATTAAAAATAGTGATATTCAACTTATGCCTATAATTTATGAATATATAATACGCTGAGACTATGCTAGGCTCTTTACTTCTATTATTTACTCTTCACAACAAACATACAAAGAAGTTCCATTATCTACACCTTTCAGAACTGGACACTAATGGTCTAGGAGTTTGAATAATTGGCCCAAAGATATGGAGTTCATAAGTTGCAAAGTCAAGATTGCAGAATTTCTGTCTGACCACAAAACCTCTTGTCATTTTTCTGTACCACTGGCTCTGTTCACGAATACTAATATTCTTCTAATGGGTTATGGTGTTTTTAAAATACGGTTATAAATTCCTAGGGCTTCCCAGGTAGTGCTAGTGGTAAAGAACCTGCCTACCAATGCAGAAGATGTAAGAGATTCAAGTTCCATCCTTGTCTCGGGAAGATTCCCTGGAGGAGAGCATGGCAACCTACTCCAGTATTCTTGCCTGGAGAATCCCATGGACAGAGGAGCCTGGCGGGCTACAATCCATGGGGTCACAAAGAGTCGGACAACTGAACACATATGAATTCTTAATGAAAATTTTAAAAACATCTTTTTACCTAAATTGCAACATGAACAAAATGCAGAGTTTTGAAGATTTTTCAAAGGAAATAACTTTCATAAAAATATTTCATATTTCTTGGAGTTTATTTCTTTAAATTTTTTCTTTAACCCTACTGTTGTCTTTGCGAAGTATGAAGGAAGAAAATATTCTTTTCTTTTCCCAAGGACTTTAGATTGAAGGACTTTGAATGAGATGTAGCAGAAAAAAATGTAGACTTTGGAACTGGACTGAGACTTTACACTTGACTTTGATACTTCAAGTACTTTGGGGAAAGCTCCTAAATGATACCCTCAACAGTAAAATGGAGATAATCCCATTTCCTTTGCAGGATATAAAAATTAAATCAACAAGACACCATATGAAGAGTATCAATCTCAGAGCCTAGTGCATAGGAGATGTTCAGTAAATGTTGGTTCTTCCACTGTGCTTCCTCTTGTAGCAACACTTATCCCCCTTACACAAACATTCCAGAGGGAATAAGGATGAAGCACAAAGGAAAGATGCTAAGAGCTAGTCCTGTTTTTTGATCTCTGATCAGGGAACTAAGACCCCACATGCTTCGATGTGTGGCCAAAAAACAAACAAACAAGAAGCAAAAAACACAATTAAATGCGGCTGCAACTGCGCACATAGCGCGGGCGGCTGCGATGGGGCACATAGCGCGGCCGAGAGGAGTTACCCTATGTTCGAGGTCAGGACAGCAGCCGAGAGTGCCAGGCTGCGACAGCGCAGGAGCAGCCGAGAGGGGCTACCCTGCGTCCGAGGTCAGGGGCGGTGGCCGGAAGGAGCAAGCTCACGTCCAAGGAGCGGTGGCTGCCTGGGTGCAGGAGGGCCTAGAGGAGCTCTTCCATGTTCAAGGTCAGGGGGGGCAGCAGTAAGGAGAAACCCCTCGTCCAAGGTAAGGAGCAGCAGCTGTGCTCTACTGGAGCAGCCGTGAAGAGATACCCCACGTCCAAGGTAAGAGAAACCCAAGTAAGATGGTAGGTGTTGCAAGGGCATCAGAGGGAGGACATACTGAAACCATAATCACTGAAAACTAGTCAGTCTAATCACACTAGGACCACAGCCTTGTCTAACTCAGTGAAACTAAGCCATGCCTGCAGGGCAACCCAAGACGGGAGGGTCATGGTGGAGAGGGCTGACAGAACGTGGTCCACTGGAGAAGGGAATGGCAAGCCACTTCAGTATTCTTGCCTTGAGAACCCCATGAACAGTATGAAAACTAATAGAGTTTTGCCAAGAAAATGCACTGGTCATAGCAAACACCCTCTTCCAACAACACAAGAGAAGACTCTACACATGGACATCACCAGATGGTCAACACCGAAACCAGACTGATTATATTCTTTGCAGCCAAAGATGGAGAAACTCTATACAGTCAACAAAAACAAGACGGGGAACTGACTGTGGCTCAGATCATGAACTCCTTATTGCCAAATTCAGATTCAAATTGAAGAAAGTAGGGAAAACCACTAGACCGTTCAGGTATGAACTAAATCAAATCCCTTATGATTACACAGTGGAACTGAGAAATAGATTTAACGGCCTAGATCTGATAGAGAGAGTGCCTGATGAACTATGGACTGAGGTTCATGACATTGTACAGGAGACAGGGATCAAGACCATCTTCATGGAAAAGAAATGCAAAAAAGCAAAATGACTGTCTGGGGAGGCCTTACAAATAGCTGTGAAAAGAAGAGAAGTGAAAAGCAAAGGAGAAAAGGAAAGATATAAGCATCTGGATGCAG
Organism: Cephalophus harveyi; assembly: GCA_006410635.1. Classification (NCBI taxonomy): domain Eukaryota; kingdom Metazoa; phylum Chordata; class Mammalia; order Artiodactyla; family Bovidae; genus Cephalophus; species Cephalophus harveyi. The sequence goes on from SJYT01074936.1 coordinate 4,128, forward strand.
AGTTCCAAAGAATAGCAAGAAGAGATAAGAAAGCCTTCCTTAGTGATCAATGCAAAGAAATAGATGAAAACAACAGAATAGGAAAAACTAAAGATCTCTTCAAGAAACTTAGAGATACCAAGGGAACATTTCATGCAAAGATGGGCTCGATAAAGGATAGAAATGGTATGGACCTAACAGAAGCAGAAGATATTAAGAAGAGGTGGCAAGAATACACAGAAGAACTGTACATAAAAAAGATCTTCATGACCAAGATAATCACAATAGTGTGATCACTCAACTGGAGCCAGACATTCTGGAATGTGAAGTCAAGCCGGCCTTAGAAAGCATCACTATGAACAAAGCTAGTGGAGGTGATGGGATTCCAATTGAACTATTTCAAATCCTGAAAGATAATGCTATGAAAGTGCTGTAGTCAATATGCCAGCAAATTTGGACAACTCAGCAGTGGCCCCAGCACTGGAAAAGGTCAGTTTTCATTCCAATTCCAAAGAAAGGCAATGCAAAAGAATGCTCAAACTACTGCACAATTGCACTCATCTCACATGCTAGTAAAGTAATGCTCAAAATTCTCCAAGCCAGGCTTCAGCAATACATGAACTGTGAACTTCCAAATGTTCAAGCTGGTTTTAGAAAAGGCAGAGGAACCAGAGATCAAATTGCCAACATCCGCTGGATCATGGAAAAAGCAAGAGAGTTCCAGAAAAACATCTATTTCTGCTTTATTGACTATGCCAAAGTCTTTGACTGTGTGGATCACAATCAACTGTGGAAAATTCTGAAAGAGATGGGAATACCAGACCACCTGAGCTGTCTCTTGAGAAACCTATATGCAGGTCAGGAAGCAACAGTTAGAACTGAACATGGAACAACAGACTAGTTCCAAATAGGAAAAGGAGTACATCAAGACACTGTATATTGTCACCCTACTTATTTAACTTAAATGCAGAGTACATCATGAGAAACTCTGGGCTGGAAGAAGCACAAGTTGGAATCAAGATTGCCGGGAGGAATATCAATAACCTCACATATGCAGATGACACCACCCTTATGGCAGAAAGTGAAGAGGAACTAAAAAGCCTCTTGATGAAAGTGAAAGTGGAGAGTGAAAAAGTTGGCTTAAAGTTCAACATTCAGAAAACGAAGATCATGGCATCTGGTGCCATCACTTCATGGGAAATAGATGGGGATACAGTGGAAACAGTGTCAGACTTTATTTTGGGGGGCTCCAAAATCACTGCAGATGGTGACTGCAGCCATGAAATTAAAAGACGCTTACTTCTTGGAAGGAAAGTTATGACCAACTTAGATAGCATATTGAAAAGCACAGACATTACTCTGCCAATAAAGGTCCATCTAGTCAAGGCTAGGGTTTTTCCTGTGGTCTTGTATGGATGTGAGAATTGGAATGTGAAGAAAGCTGAGCGCCGAAGAATTGATGCTTTTGAAGTGTGGTGTTGGAGAAGACTCTTGAGAGTCCCTTGGACTGCAAGGAGATCCAGCCAGTCCATTCTGAAGGAGATCAGCCCTGGGATTTCTTTGGAAGGAATGATGCTAAAGCTGAAACTCCAGTACTTTGGCCACCTCATGTGAAGAGTTGACTCATTGGAAAAGACTCTGATGCTGGGGGGGATTGGGGGCAGGAGGAGAAGGGGACGACAGAGGATGAGATGGCTGGATGGCATCATGGACTCGATGGGCGTGAGTCTGAGTGAACTCCGGGAGTTGGTGATGGACAGGGAGGCCTGGCGTGCTGCGATTCATGGGGTCTCAAAGAGTCAGATACGACTGATCGACTGAACTGAACTGAACTGAACTGGTAATACCACTTATATGTGGGATTTGAAAAAACAGTAGAGATGAACTTTTTTGCAAAGCAGAAATAGACTCATAGCTGTAGAAAACAATCTTATGGTTAGCAAGGGAGGAAGAGGGGGTGGGCTGATGGGGGATTGGGATTGACATGTATGCTAAGTCACTTTAGTCGTGTCCGACTCTGTGCGACTCCATAGATGGCAGCCCACCAGGATCCCCCGTCCCTGGGATTCTCCAGGCAAGAACACTGGAGTGGGTTGCCATTTCCTTCTCCAATGCATGAAAGTCAAAAGTGAAAATCAAGTCCCTCGGTTGTGTCTGACTCTTAGTGACCCAATAGATTACAGCCTACCAGGCTCCTCCGCCCATGGGATTTTCCAGGCAAGAGTACTGGGGTGGGGTGCCATTGCCTTCTCCGTGACATGTATAGACTACTACATATGAAACAGACAGCTAATGGGAACCTACTGTATAGCACGGGGAGCTCTGCTCAGTCCTCTGTGATGACCCAAATGGGAAGGAAACTTAAAAAAATGGGAGTACATGTATATGTATCACTGATTCACTTTACTGTATAGCAGGAAACTAACACAACATTGTAAAACAACTATACTTCAGCAAAAGTAGCAACAATAACAATAATAAAGAAGATATTACAAAAGATAAAAAAAGAGCTAGTCCTGTTCTGACCATTTATACATAAAATGATGCTGTGCAGTGGTATTTACAAATGTGGAACATCTCAAACCAACATAATTTACTAAACATTTAAAAAACATATCCAATCTAGAAAGATGTTACTGATGAATTTGTTTGCAGGGCAGCAGTGTAGAAACAGACATAGAGAACAGGTTTATGGACATGGTGGGAGGGGAGGGAAGGGAGGAAGGAGAGGGTGAAATGTATGGAGAGAGGTAACACGGAAACTTACATTGCCATATGTAAAATAGATACCAATGGGAATTTGCTGTATGACTCAAGAAACTCAAACAGGGGCTCTGTAACACCCTAGAAGGGTGGGATGGGGAGGGAGGTGGGAGGCAGGTTCAAGAGGGAAGGCACAAATGTATACCTATGGCTGATTCATGTGGATATTTGGCAGAAAACAACAAAACTCTGTAAAGCAATTATCCTTCAATTAAATTAAATAAATAAATTTTAAAAGATAAAATACAATTTCAAAAGTGTAGGAGGGAAGAGACATGAAGAGACATGGATGCTAGAGGATGAGGCAAACCTAGGGTTCGTGACTGATTTCAGGAATTCTGTTTTCTTCTGAAATGAGTCAATGGAAGGGGGAATTAAATTTATGTAATAGGAGTAGCTGGAATTTGGGTGCAGCCTCCTGGCACGTGTTTATCCTGCGCTTCAATTTCTGGAGGCTATGCCTACGTGATTTTGCCTGTTATAAACCTGAAATCAATCATCTCTCTCTATTTTAATTGAAGCAAATTGTGCAATCCTTTCTTCTTTGTTTTCATTAGGGTTTCCTCTACTTTATCCCTAGTAGGAAAAACTGATCCCTTGAGATTTCCTCTGGGATGCGATTATTTGCAGCAACTACAGTTTGATGAATTCTCGATGATTTCTGAATTTATCCTCTTTTTCTTTTTCATCTTTGAATACAATCCCTTCGTTCTTGACTGCTTTTCTCTTAGATGCTTTTGAGTAATTAAATACATCCATGGTGTGTATGCGCTAGAAACATTGCTCATTACATTTAGTATTTGTGGTTCATTATTTCTGTGTGTCCTAGTGTTACATCACAAAGCAATAATCTGCCACTTCTTGTTACCTCCAGCACAGTCAGTTCAGTTCAGACTGTTAAAATCTTTTGCTCCAATGACCAGATCGGCCTCCTAGCTGTTCTCGTTGGTCCTCACTTTCCAGTCTTTTAACACATGTAAGCCAGAGCAATCTACTTTAGAAGAGAAAATGCTCTTATTTGCTCAGTATCTTTTAAGGGCATCCTCAGACTCGGGGAGCGTGATCTGGCCTCTGCCTGGGTTTGCTGACGCTCTCATACATGTTCACCTTTATTCTATGTCCTGGTTACCCCATCCACTTAGGAATTATCTTTAGACTTTTTATCTTTCTCTCTCACCTCCTGCTCTCTGCCCCTGTAATTCTCTCTGCCTTGGGAAGCTCACCCTTAGCCCGCAGCTTCTTTTTTTCCTGCTTGTTCAAAACCCCATGTCTCGCTGGGGACTTTATCTCATTTCCTCCAGAATAGGTTATGAGATTTTTCATCAATCCCTTTGGCTGTGCCTGTCATGACACCATACTCCTTTCAAACTATTTGACTGCCCCGTCAAAGCAGAGGCCCTGCCTTAAGAGGTGCTTTCAGGCCCAGTCGCTTCAGTCATGTCAGACTCTTCGTGACCCAGTGGACTGTAGCCCGCCAGGCTCCTCTGTCCATGGGATTCTCCAGCCAAGACTATCAGAGTGGGTTGCCATTTCCTTCTCCAGGAGATCTCTACCCAGGGATCGAACCTGAGTCTTCTGCATTGCAGGCAGGTTATTAACTGCTGAGACACCAGGAAGCCTGCCTTATGAGGTAGGCACCAAATATGTGCTACATGACTGAGTCAGTGAATGAAGACAGTGCCTGGAGGCAGTGTGGACCAGTGGGTAAGGAAGAGGGTAAAGCCAGACTAGAGTCTGGCTCCTGGCTCCATCCTAACTAGGCATGTGATCCATAGCAAGTTAAGTCACCTAAGTTTCTTAGTGAGTAAATTAGGGATAAGAATAGGAAACATCTGTTCAGATTATTGTAACCATTAGATGTTAACAGGTATAAACAGAATGGTAAGGGCCCAGGATGTTTTAAGTTAGTTTTATTTATTATTCCCTAGCTTTCTTCTGGCAACTTAGTAGCCAAAGTAGAAGACCCAGCTTCTCTATGGTCTATTAGGAATTGTCTACTTAGCTCTGGAAGAGTTCATGAGAAGTGATTTATAAAATGTTGGATTTCTACAACATAGAATACTGCAAACGATTAACTGTAACATATGATGTTGATGTTGTATATTATAATTTAATATTGTAATTATGGAGAAGGTATGTCATGCCTTTGCTTAAACCACAAGAATACTGGAGTGGTTTGCCATTCCCTCCTCCAGGGGACTGCATTTTGTCAGAATTCTTCACTATGACCTGTCTGTCTTGGGTGGCCTTGCACTGCATGGCTCATAACTTCATTGAGTTACTCAAGCCTTTTCAGCACGCCAAGGCTGTGATCCATGAAGGGAAAATTTTAATACATACTGGTTAAATATGCTGTAAGGAATTAGGATCTACCATAAGCCAAACTAGAGTAATGTGGTCTTGATGGCAGAAAGAGGTATATATTAGGGGTCTTTCTCTACAAACTGTATTTGAGATACTGATCAAAACTTGGCTAGAGGAAGCTACAGAATTTTTTAGATGTGAAACACTGAAGAAGTCTTAGAGGAAAACTGTTAGGGAGCTCATAAACTGGGGAGAGATCGTGTTTCACTGAAGTCAGTGGTGATGGTGTGACTAATATTTCTCGTTTCAGTGCATGGAGAAATGAGAGACAAAGGACAGAGAGAGAGGCAGGGAGGGGAGGACAGAAGGAAGGAGAGAGAAAGAGAGACGCGGAAAGAATGTTTTCATCACGAAGTATAGAATCTAACTACAAACCAGAGTTTTTAAGGTGATCAAAGGTTGGCTGAAACTGCTTGTTAAGTCTCTGAACACAAAGATCCCGAGAAGACAGATAAGCTTTGGAAAACTAGTTCTCCAAATTAAGAGATACAGCACAAATTTGAAGAGCTTAAACCAGAGGGAGGAAAAAAAACCAGAATTCAATTCAGCAATGATTCAGAAATGTTAGAGGTTAGTAACTGAGATAACTATACCTAGGTAATAACATCAATGATATTGAATGTTTGAGTGTAATGTTCTTTAAAATGTATATCTTGGTTATTTTGGAAAAAACATCAAGAAAATGAAAATAATATGCTATTACATTGCCTTGGGCTTAGTTATGTCTGTCTGTAGGAAACAGCTTTTTCAATGGGAAGGCAGTGTTCAATAGAACACCAGCTCCTTGAATGAACAAGTAAGAAATTCTGTACTTGCCTTGAGGCAGGGTTGGGCAGTGGTTAAATGCACTTCAGTAGGATGCCCTGGGTTTGCATTTTACTGCAAACCAATGAATTAAAAGGACGCTTCCAACTTCATTAATGATACATTTATAAAACTAAGCCCAAAAATATACTCAGTTTTGTACATGTCATAATTGTGATGATCTCTAACAATGGAAACAGTGAGAAACTTTATTTTTTGGGCTTCAAAATTGCTACAGATGGTGACCACAGCCGTGAAATTAAAAGACACTTGTTCCTTGGAAGAAAAGCTATGACCAACCTAGACACCATATTAAAAAGCAGAGACATTACTTTGCCAACAAAAGTCCATCTAGTCAAAGCTATGGTTTTACCAGTAGTCATGTATGGATGTGAGAGTTGGACTATAAAGAAAGCTGAGCACCGAAAAATTGATGCTTTTGAACTATGGTGTTGGAGAAGATTCTTGAGAGTCCCTTGGACTGCAAGGAGATTCAACCAGTCAATCCTAAAGGAAATCAGTCCTGAATATTCATTGGAAGGACTGATGTTGAAGCTGAAACTCCAATACTTTGGCCACCTGATGCAAATAGCTGACTCATTAGAAAAGAAACTGACACTGGGAAAGATTGAGGGCAGGAGGAGAAGGGGATGACAGAGGATGAGATGGTTGAATGGCATCAGTGGCTAGATGGACATGAGTTTGAGCAAGCTCCGGGAGTTGGTGATGACAGGGAAGCCTGGCGGGCTGCAGTCCATGGGGTCACAAAGAGTTGGACATGACTGAGCAATTGAGCTGAGCTGAGCTACCTATTTAATAGAAGTTTAAAGCATGTGTAGCTATTTAGGAATTGGGCAGGCATTTAAGCCAGATTGGTCCACACCTCATAGCCACTCTCCCACTGATGTCTGCATTTCCAAAGGAGGCTATGCAGACTTTAGTATGAGGAGGCCATAGAAAACTATTCTTCTGTTCAACCTCTGGTTTCCAGGTTTTGTATTTGGAGAGCCTGATTAATGAAATTCATGTTATATTTAGTTATAGTGTTAGTGCTCAGTACGCAGTCTTGTCCAACTCTTTGAGACCCCATGGACTGTAGCCCACCAGGCTCCTCTGGCCATGGGCTTTCCCAGGCAAGGATACTGGAGTGGGTTGCCATTTCCATCTCCACGTCTCCTGCATCTCCTGCATTGGCAGTGCCACCTGGGCAGGCATATATACTTATACTTTGTCCCAAAGGCAAGTATATACTTTCATTAAAGTAAGTTTCATTAATCAAATTATGTCTTTCTTGGGATTTCATGATAATATCTGTTCATTAAATCTTCTCACCACACAGTGTAATATACATCACATTCAAATAACATTGGCCTTCCCTGATAGCGCAGACGGTAAAGAATCTGAGACCTGGTTTCAATCCCTGGGTTGGGAAGATCCTTGGAGGAGGGCATGGCAACCCACTCCAGTATTCTTACCTGGAGAATCCCATGGACAGGGGACCTTGGTGGGCTACAGTCCATGAGGTCCCAAAGGGTCAGACACAACTGAGAGACCAAGCACAGCACATTCAAACAGACATAAAACTGTTAGCAACAACTATTTAAGAGGTAAATTGAATACATTTTAACAAGTCAAAAACTTATAAATTATAAGCATTATTTAAGCATTTAATTAAATGACTGTTCACATTTTGAAGGGAAGAGTTATAATTTTCCAGATCACTTTAAAGAAACATCCAATTTTATTTGTGTTTATACAATGTTATTTTTTTTCCCCTGAGGAAAATTCCCTATAATAAGTAATGTTTAGAGTCAAACCAATTACCTTAGGGTTATTAGAAATGACTACTCAGAATATAGAAGCATTATTTCAAGAAAGATTTATGGCTTGTTTCTTACCAAAATCATTTAGAAAACTGAAAACTACCCAACATCCTGCATCTTTGCACTGCCTACTCCCCAGTTTCCTCTGAGCTTTCATGTAAAAAAAGACAAAAGCCACCGGGCAAAAAGAAGTACCAAGGTACTACGTCATTTAAGAGCTAGCTAGACAGTGATCAATGAGAGGAATCCCCTCAACCCAGTTTCGTTTCAGTTCAGTTCAGTTCAGTTCAGTCGCTCAGTCGTGTCCGACTCTTTGCGACCCCATGAATCGCAGCACGCCAGGCCTCCCTGTCCATCACCAACTCCCGGAGTTCACTCAGACTCACGTCCATCGAGTCCGTGATGCCATCCAGCCATCTCGTCCTCGGTCGTCCCCTTCTCCTCCTGCCCCCAATCCCTCCCAGCATCAGAGTCTACCCAGGACTTTCTCTGACTGTCTAGCACTGACTGTCCCAAACGCCAGGAACCCTCTCAGTCTCTGGAAAATTGGAATGATGGGTTGCTCAAAGTTATGACCAACCTAGACAGCATAGTCAAAAACAGAGACATTACTTTGCCAACAAAGGTCCATCTAGTCAAAGCTATGATTTTTCCAGTAGTCATGTATGGATGTGAGTTGGACTAGAAAGAAAGCTGAACGCTGAAGAATTGATGCTTTTGAACTGTGGTGTTGGAGAAGACTCTTGAGAGTCCCTTGGACTGCAAGGAGATCCAACCAGCCCATCCTAAAGGAGATCAGTCCTAGGTGTTCATTGGAAGGTCTGATGTTGAAGCTGAAACTCCAATACTTTGGCCACCTGATGTGAAGACCTGAGTCATTTGAACAGACCTGATTCTAGGAAAGATTGAGGGCAGGAGGAGAAGGGGACGACAGAGGATGAGATGGTTGGATGGCATCACCGACTCAGTAGACATGAGTTTGAGTAAACTCTGGGAGTTGGTGATGGACAGGGAGTCCTGGCGTGCTGCGGTCCACAGGGTCGCAAAGCAACTGAACTAAACTGAACTGAAGTCACTTAAAAATAAAACTAAAAATGAATTTCAACACTACAATTACAAAATTGTGAGCACAATATTGTATTTTATTTTGTTACTTTCAGTGAAAACCCCAAAAGAGTTAAAATTCAATATCAAATAGTATAAATTATAATTTAAAAGTATCAAATGAATAGAACAGATATTTGGGGAAAAAAGTATAGAAATTGCCATCCCCTTCTTCCCTTTCTTAATACTGTGGTGTAGCCTGTTTGAGAGAAAGATAAGAAAAGAAAGCAAAAAAAAAAAAACGTAATACTAATTATTCACCAGACCACTGGGCTCCAAGCTAGAGGTAAACTAAGAAAATATTAGAGAGTCCAGTTTTATTTAGCTAGTTTGCCAAAAACTAAAAAAAAAAAAAAAAAAAAAAACACAAAAAACTCAGCTTTACTCATATGTAGTGGGCTTTCTTGGTGGCTTGGTGGTAAAGGACCTGCCTGACAATGCAGGAGACTTAGGTTTGATTCCTGGGTTGGGAAGATCCCCTGGAGAAGGGAATGGCAACCCACTCCAGTATTCTTGCCTGGAGAATCCTATGGACAGAGGAGCCTGAAGGGCTACAGTCTATGGGGTCACAAGGAATCATACAAGCTGAGTACGACCATGACCAATACACAGATTAACACCACAGAAGCTCCTGGCTTAATTTTTGCCAAAGTAATTAAAAGATGTATTGAAAGATGGCACACATAAAACAAACAAGAGAGATTCACTGAGTTTTCCTGTAAAGATAAATGGCAGTTAGAATCATGCTATTTAGCAGACTTTTGACAAACACACACACTTAACTTGTCCCTTCAAAGTAAATATGACATTTCTACATTATGAAAGTGTTTTTCGAAAGAAATGTGTGATATGAAGAAAAGTCTTTTGAAACAGTTTGAAAACAATTCCAATGTGAAATTATTTTATTCCCAAAATGGATATTGAGATCACACAAGAAAATCCAAGACACACCCACCACTATTAAATGGAAGTACACATACTTATGAATATGTTAGCAAGAACAGATTAACACAAAATAAATGTCACATGATTTTGTATTATCAATTGTGCTCAAAGATCAGTGATAAAAATATTACTTTATATTGGAGCAAAATGGTTATATTTTTGGAGTGATGGCAAAAAATTACAATGAAATATCAAATTTCAGATGAAATTTGGAATTTGTACCATGTTCCCAGCCTTGGTAAGAAGGGTTGGGAAGGAAGTATAAGAAGGACTACTGCATGTCCAATTTCTTGTGACATCATGGGTACATTAAAAAAAATGTTTGAGGAAGTTCTCTGGTGGTCCACTGTTTAAGACTTCATGCTTGCCTCCATTGCAGGGGGCATGAGTTTGATCCCTGGTCAGTGCACTAAGATTGCACATGCCTCAAGGTGGCAAGACCAAAAAAATAAAAAAAAGAAGTTTAAAATTAAAAAAAAAAAATTGAGTTTTACTGTTGCCCTGTAAGGAGTCATCATGACATTTATATATTAATAATATCTTAGAATTGCTCTCTAATTGTTTTAGATATGATTTTTCTTCTCATTTAGATTGTGTTCTTCTCCAAGACAGGGCTGTATTTCTCACTTGCTTTTAAGGAAAATATTAAGGTCATAGCAATTTCTAATTAAAAAAGAAAGAAAGTCTTGAATAGCTGTTGAATGTTTTATGTGTTACTAGTGGGCATATATACAGATGTTATCACTTTGGAAAATAGACTGGCATTATCTATTAATGCTGAATTAATACATATATCAGGTAACCTGGCCATTTTACCTTCAGGAATATATCCAAGAGAAACTTGCCCGTATATGATGAGCAAGGTAAGAATTCCCTGTAAGAATCTTCCTGGCAGTATTGTTCATAATAGCGAAAGCCTGGAAACAGCGCCAGTGCGCAACAGGAGAGAGGATTAAAGAACTATTGCATAACCACACAATAGAATATTATACAGCATTCTTAACTAATAAAATGCTACAACACTTAAAACAGGATAAATACCACAAATGTAATATCAAGTAGAAAATGCCAAATGCCAAGAGATTCAGAGAAGGCAATGGCACCCTGCTCCAGTACTCTTGCCTGGAGAATCCCATGGATGGAGGAGCCTGGTGGGCTGCAGTCCATGGGGTCGCTGAGTCGGGCACGACTGAGCGACTTCCCTTTCACTTTTCACTTTCATGCACTGGAGAAGGAAATGGCAACCCACTCAGTGTTCTTGCCTGGAGAATCCCAGGGACGGGGGAGCCTGGTGGGCTGCTGTCTATGGGGTCGCACAGAGTCGGACACGACTGAAGCGACTTAGCAGCAGCAGCAGCAGCAGCAGCCAAGAGATTATCTACAGCATGCTATCTTTTTTAAAAATAAAGGTGAAAACAAAATGAAGTATATTTGTGTTAGAAATACATACAGATTAAAAGTTAAAAATTACTGTTGAATGTAACATAATTTTAAAACTGATTTTTTTCATGTAGTACTAGATTAGCATTGAATTTTTTTTGGTAAATTAATTTATGTATTTTAATTGGAGGCTATTTACTTTACAATATTGTAGTGGTTTTTGCCATACATTGACATGAATCAGCCATGGGTATACATGTGTTCCCCATCCTGAACCCCCCTCCCACCTCTCTCCCTGTCCCATCTCTCAGGGTCATCTCAGGGCACCGGTCTCATGCATCAAACCTGGCCTGGTAATCTATTTCACATATGGTAATATACATGTTTCAATCTCTCAAATCATCCCACCCTCGCCTTCTCCCACAGAGTCCAAAAGTCTGTTCTTTATATCTGTGGGAATGCAAACTAGTTCAGCATTAGATTTTAATTATGGTTCATTGTTGGCAGCCTCGAAGATGATACCTAATGATCCACAACTCTTCATGTTCATGTTCTTTAGTAGTCTTCTCCCACTTTGATTAGGATGGTGTTGTGCAACCTACAGGATGTTGTGAAATAAGCGTGTGTGACTTCTGAGGATAGATTATCAAAACAATGTGGCTTCTGTCCTGCTCTCTTGGATGGCTCATCTTTGAGGGAAGTAGCCCCCTAAATGCTATATCATGAGGATAGTCAAGCCGTCCATGGAGAATTCCAGAATTGGAGCATGTGAAGCTTCTTGCCAAGAAATACTAGTAGGTGAGTGAACCATCTTGGAAAGAATCCTAACCCTCATCCAAGTCTTTAAATGTGACTGCGACACTGGACAATATCTGCACTACAGCTTCAAGAGAAATCGTCTGCCAGAGCCCCAACTAACTGCTCCCAAAGTCCTGACCTACAGAGACTGTGAGATAATAAAGTTTATTGCTATGATGAGCTGCTGTGATTTACAGTAATTTGTTCACAACAATACATGCCTGATATGAAGTTAACTAGTTATTATTCTTTTAAGCCCTTGCTTCCAGTGTTGTTTTTTTCATACCGAGCACCTGGTGTTCACATATTAATAATGAGTTGTTTCAAAATACCTCTTGCTTTGCTATGTTTATAAACATTATGTTCATAGTTTATAAACATTATTCAAATATTTCAATATGACAATGAGTTTAATTTCTGTACAACAGATCAAGGAAACAAAAGGATTTAGATTAAATATCTGTAACACAATTACCTTTCCTTTAGCCATTTAAAAATTCTATTAAAAAGAAACAAAAGACTTCAACATTTTTGAGCTAGAATGGCTACAAATTGTTGGATTTGTATTTTTACTGAATACTCCTAAAGGGTTTTCTGTTTCTCATGTTTCAAACTGATTGCTTAATACCTCTAGATTATCCATGGTTCTGCCTTACCAGAAGTCTTCGTTTCTAGAAATTATTTATATAATGAATAATCGCTGGCATTTTTTGAGCACTCACCAGGGGTAGAGATTGTGCTAAGCCCTAAAGACTCATCTCTTTATTTAATTAGAAAAATGAAAAGAGCTAGACCTACAGAAAGGAAGAAGCATTATCCAGAAGCCAGCATCAAATAAAAGACGCATGTCATACAATAATGTAAAGTAATTAACCTCCAATTAAAATAAATAAATTTATTTAAGACACATGTCAAATTACGTTGTTTATTTTTGATGGCTCCTTGAAGGGCATTTATACTCCTCCATAAAAATATATTTAATTTTATATTTCATTTTTCTTAATTGAAATACTTGGAAACATTTTGTCACTTAGCAAGAAGTTCACTAAGTTTAAAATATATTTCACTATAACTAGTCGTTTGTAGTTTACATTTTAAAAATTATCTTTACAATGCTAATATTTTTTCTTATACTGTCAAAGTTCAAGTTTTGTTTTAGCATGGTAAAACAACGAGGCCCTGAACAGTTTACACCAGGCTTCCTCCTCCTACCCTCCCCCCTGGCCTCCTGGCGCTGCCCACCACAGCTGCCACCAGCCCAACAGCAATGGGCACCGTCCGTGCCCCACGCACGTGTACCCAGCCCCCGAAGGCGAAGTCCCTGTCAACAGTCCGCAGCAGGGCAACTCCAAGAACGTTCTGCTGGCATGTCCCATGAACAATGTACCCGCATGGACGCAGCGGGCGAACTGTGCAGGAGATCTGGGAGGACTTCTCCATGAGCTTCACGCCTGCTGTGCGGGAGGTGGTAGAGTTTGCCAAGCACATCCCCGGCTTCCGTGATCTTTCTCAGCACGACCAGGTCACCCTGCTTAAGGCTGGCACCTTTGAGGTGCGCTTTGTGTCGCTGTTCAACGTGAAGGACCAGACGGTGATGTTCCTGAGCCGCACCACCTACAGCCTGCAGGAGCTCGGCGCCATGGGCATGGGGGACCTGCTCAATGCCATGTTCGACTCCAGCGAGAAGCTCAACTCCCGGCGCTTACCGAGGAGGAGCTGGGCCTCTTCCCCGCGGTGGTGCTCGTCTCTGCAGACGGCTCGGGAATGGAGAATTCCGCTTCGGTGGAGCAGCTCCAGGAGACGCTGCTGCGGGCTCTTTGGGCTCTGGTGCTGAAGAACCGGCCCTCGGAGACTTCCCGCTTCACCAAGCTGCTGCTCAAGCTGCCGGACCTGCGGACCCTGAACAACATGCACTCCGAGAAGCTGCTGTCCTTCCGGGTGGACGCCCAGTGACCCGCCCGGCCGGCCTTCCGCCGCTGCCCCCTTGTACAGAATCGAACTCTGCACTTCTCTCTCCTTTACGAGACGAAAAGGACAAGCAAACCAGAATCTTATTTATATTGTTATAAAATATTCCAAGATGAGCCTCTGCCCGCTCCCCACCCCGAGCCTTCTTGTAAATACCTGCCTCCCTCCCCCATCACTGCACCTCCCCAGCCTCCCCTATTTAAACCACTCTCCCCCCACCTCGCTCTTTCTCTCTAGCCCCCGATATGTTCTATTCCTGTCTCAAATCCAATAGTTCACAGCTGAAAAATAAATAAATAAAAATAAAAATTATCTTTACAATGCTAATATTTTTTCTTATACTGTCAAAGTTCAAGTTTTGTTTTAGCATAAGGTGAGGTAAGGTAAGGTGAAGTCGCTCAGTCGTGTCCGACTCTTTGCGACCCCATGGACTGTAGGCCACCAGGCTCCTCCCTCCATGGGATTCTCCAGACAAGAATACTGGAGTGGGTTGCCATTTCCTTCTCCAGGGGATCTTCCCGACCCAGGGATTGAACCCAGGTCTCCCGCATTGGAGGCAGACACTTTAACCTCTGAGCCACCCGGAAAGCCCTGTTTTAGCATGGTAAAGAGTAAATTTCTTAAAGATTATTAATCAGCAGTGGATAGGGAAGCCTGGCGTGCTACAGTCCGTGGGATCACAAAGAGTCGGACGTGACTGAGCAACTGAACTGAACTGAACTGAGTCAACAAAGAAGAGATAAAAGACTGCCTTGAGGGTAATGCCATTTAGGGTGAGATAATAGTAGGTGAATCTGCCTGCAATGCAGGAGGCCTGAGTTCGATTCCTGGGTCACAAAGATCCCTGGAGAAGGAAATGGCAACCCACTCAAGTATTCTTGCCTGAAGAATCCCATGGACAGAGGAGCCTGGCCGGCTATAGTCCACGGGGTCGTAAGAGTCAGACACAACTTAGCAACTACATCACCACCACCACCAATGGTAGGTGTAAAAACACAGAGCTGATTGTCTCTATAGTAGCAGTAAACTGGAAAATAAAATAAAAAATAATACCATTTATAATACCATCAAGTATCATAATACAGGAAGAATAAATTTGACGAAATGTGTATGAGACAATTGATTTTTGGCTATTAATCCTGTATTCTGTGACCTCACTAAATTTATTACAAAATTTATTTATTTATTTATTTTTGGCTGTCTTGTGTCTTCGTCGGTGCTCAGGTTTTTCTCTAGTTGTGATGAGTCGGGGCTACTCTCTAGCTGCGTTGTGGGCTCCTCGCAGTGGCTTCTCTTGTTGCAGAGCACAGGCTCTAGAGCGTGCGGGCTTCAGGAGTTGCGGCTCCCAGGCTCTAGAACACAGGCTCAATAGTTGTGGCACAGGGGCTTAGTAGCTCCATGGCACATGTGATCCTCCTGGACCAGGGATTGAACCTGTATCTCCAGCACTGGCAGGCAGATTCTTTACCACTGAGCCACCAGGGAAGTCCTAAGTTTATTCATTAATTTTGGTAAGCTAAATTTTTTTTCTTACCTTTCTCTACATAAAAAGAAAGTGAAATTGCTTAGTCGTGTCCAACTCTGTGTGACCACATGGACTATAGCCTGCCAGGCTCCTCTCTGTCCATGGGATTCTCCAGGCAAGAATACTGGAGTGGGCTGCCATTTTCTTTTCCAGGGGATCTTCTTCCTGACTCAGGGATCGAACCTGGGTCTCTCGCATTGCAGGAAAACTCTACCATCTGAGCCACCAGGGAAGGTCTTCTCTACATAAAAAGCGTGTTAACTGTTAACATAACATTTTAAGTCTATCCATTTTTCATTCCTTTTGTTTATTTTTCTTGCTTTATTGAACTGGTATATTGTAAACTACAAACCATTGCAATGAAATACTGAAATGTATTTAAGTAAATATGAAATATGTCATGTTCATGTATTGCAAGATTCAAGATTAAGCTATCACTTATCCCCAGAAATGATCTATACACTTAACACTATCCAGAATAAAATTTCAGAATGCTTTAAACACTTTTCTTTTACATTCTAAAATTCTTATGTACTGTAAAGGACCAAGAATAGCCAAACAGTTCTGAAAAAGAAGAAAAGCACTGGAGAGTTTGCATACCTGATTTTAAAATGCACTTTAAAGCTACCGTAATTGAAATAGTGTAATATCAGTGTAAGGACAGACCTAAAGAACTGAAGGAAAGAATAGCCTAGAAATTGTTCTACTGTTATATGGTAACACTTGACAAAATGCCAAGCCAAATCAATGGGGGAAATAATTTCAATAATTGATGTGGAAAATTTGGATATCTGTATGGGGAAAAAGGGTTTCCCTGGTGGCTCAGACAATAAAGAATCTGCCTGCAATGCAGGAGACTGGGATTTGATCCCTGGGTCAGGAAGATCCCCTGGAGAAGGGAATGGCAGCCCATGCTAGTATTCTTGCCTGGAGAATGCCGTGGGCAGGGGAGCCCCCGTGGGTTACAGTCCATGGGTCGCAAAGAGTTGGACACAACTGAGTGACTAACACACAACATGGGGAAAAACTTAACCTTGATCTCTACCTCATGCCATCCCCCAAATTCTACTTAAGATGGAAAATAGACCCCAATGTAAAAGCTAAGATGATAAAACTTCCAGAAGAGATAAAGGAGAAAACAATTTCATGATTTTGCTGGTGGCATAGATTTCTAAGATGAGAATCAAAAAACACTAATCATAAAAAGAAAAACTGATAGATTGGACTTCAGAATAATACACCAACTAAAAAAAAACTTAAAAGGCAAACCACAGACAAAACTGGAATCAAATGTTCTCTCTCTCTCTTGCTCTTATATCCAGAAAACAAAAAGAACTCTTAGACATCAACAATAAAAGAGTAAATAATCAATAGACAATGGACAAGACTTGAAAAGATACAGAAAAGAAAATATGAGGATGGCAAATAGACACTTGAAATGGTGAAAAAATTACTATTAGTTGTCACTGAAATGGAAATACATCGCAATGTTTAATAAATCGACAGTATTAAGTATTGGAGGGGATATGTGGCAAATGAAATGCTCATACATTGCTGATGGAAGTGTAAAATGTTACAAAACTTTGAAAAAGTTTGGCAAGTTTGGCAATTTCATATAAAGTTGCGTATGCTAAGTCACTTCAGTCGTGTCCGACTCTGTGCGACCCCAGAGACGGCAGCCCACCAGGCTCCCCCGTCCCTGGGATTCTCCAGGCAAGAACACTGGAGTGGGTTGCCGTTTCCTTCTCCAATGCATGAAAGTGAAAAGTGAAAGTGAAGTCGCTCAGTGGTGTCCGACTCTTAGAGACCCCATGGACTGCAGCCCACCAGGCTCCTCCATCCATGGGATTCTCCAGGCAAGAGTACTGGAGTGGGGTGCCATAGCCTTCTCCAAAAAATTGCTTTAAGAAAAAGCAAATTAGAAGCACAAAGTGTTATGCTATATACCCACTAGAATGGACAAAATTTTTGAAAAAGACTGGCAATACTGAGTACTGACTAGGATCTGGAGAGCAACTGGAACCCCAGGATTGGAGCAGAGCAGCAGTCTGGGTTCATAGAAGGGGAGCTCTGCTGAGACCAGACAGCCCAGATTTTAGTCTTCACTCTTGAGGCTTTGGGAAAGTCTGTATTCCTTCTATCACTATTATCAAATACCAGTAACAACTGGTTCTGCTTACTGCATCAAGCTCTAGTGATGATCAGGTGAGATAATGGGAAACCACTTTGTAAACATGAGGTACAATGTTGCATATACACCTACCCTATCCCCAGCAATTCCATTTCTAGAGAATAAGGGAGCTAAAAATATATATCTACCAAAAAAAACATGTACAGGAATATTTATAGTAGCTTTATCTACAGCCTTCCTGGTGGCTCAGATGACAAAGAATCTGCCTGCAATGCAGGAGACCTGGGTTCAATGCCTGGGTTAGGAAGATGCCCTGGAGAAGGGAACAGCTACCCACTCCAGTATACTGGCCTGGAGAATTCCATGGACAGAGGAACCTGACAGGCTACAATCCATGGGGTTGTAAAGAGTCGGACACAACTGAGCAATTTTCACTTCACTATCTACAACAGTCCCAAACTGAAGCAACCCAAAGGTCTTTCAACAGGTGAACAGATAAACAAATCGTGTTTCAGCCATACAAATGTATACTCAGCAATAAACTGAATGAGTTATTCACACACACAATAACATCGTTGAATTTACTTTCTTGTTCCTTTACATAAGGCTTAAGATCAGACAAAATTAAGCTATGATAACAGAAATCTGATCAGTGTTGCCTGGAAGAGGAGGGTAAGGTAAAAGAGCATGCAGGACTTTTCTGACATGCTGGAAATGTTCTAGACTGTTGGCATTACACATGTGCATACATTGTCAAAAATCATAGGACTGCACACTTAAAATCTGTGCCATGCATAAATTTTACCTCCTTAAAGCTGATTGACCAAAACCAAACTCAATTAAGAGATTGAAAGGCAGGCCACAGGATGAAGGGAAAAAACAAACAAACAAAAAACTGGACAAAGACGTATGCCCAGAATAACATACCTGAAAAAAAATCTTCTTAGGACTCCAGAAGAAAAATCCAGACAATTCAGTAGAAAATAACAAAAGACTAAAATGAAACTTTATAATAGGACTTTGAAGTGGTGAATATATTTATGAAATGGGGTTAATATCATGAAAATGCAACTTAAAATCACAAATAAATATCATTACAAGACTACCAGAATGGGTAAAACTTTAAAAATGGACAATGCCAGGTGTTTCGATGGATGTGAAGCAATTGAAACTCTTATGCATCACTAGTAGGAATGTGCATTTAACAACCATTTTGGAAAATTGTTAGGCAGTTTCTACTAACACTGAACATTTGCATTCCCTTTGACTTAGCAATTCTACTCTTGGTTGTATACTCAATACAAATGTGTTTATTCATTCACCAGAAAACTTTACACATTTATTCATGGTAACTTTACTCATAATAGCCCCAAAGTAGAAACAACCCACATGCCCACCAACAGTAAAATTAATACATGGCAAATAGATGGGGAAACAATGGAAACAGTGACAGACTTTATTTTGGGGGCCTCCAAAATCACTGCAGATGACGACTGCAGCCATGAAATTAAAAGACGCTTACTCCTTGGAAGGAAAGTTATGACCAACCTAGACAGCATATTCAAAAGCAGAGATATTACTTTGCCAACAAAGGCCCATCTAGTCAAGGCTATGGTTTTACCAGTAGTCATGTATGGATGTGAGAGTTGGACTATAAAGAAAGCTGAGCACCAAAGAATTGATGCTTTTGAACTGTGATGTTGGAGAAGACTCTTGAGAGACCCCTGGACTGCAACGAGATCAAACCAGTCCATTCTAAAGGAAATCAGTCCTGAATATTCATCAGAAGGCCTGATGCTGAAGCTGAAACTCCAATACTTTGGCTACCTGATATGAAGAACTGACTCATTTGAAAAGACCCTGATGCTGGGAAAGATTGAAGGCGAGAGAAGGGGATGACAGAGGATGAGATGGTTGGATGGCATCACCGACTCAGTGGACATGAGTTTGAGTAAACTTTGGGAGTTGGTGATGAACATGGAGGCCTGGCATGCTGCAGTCCACGGTGTGGCAAAGAGTCAGACAAGACTGAGTGATTGAACTGAACTGAACTGAATGAAATATGTACATTACAGCTATTTCTAATAACAGGGACAGATTTTGCAGAAATAGCATACAGGTAAATAAGCCAGATACACGATTGTATACCATACAGTCTCGCTTATATGCAATTCAAAAAACAGGAAAAATTTATGGTGTTAGTTTAGGAGAGAGGTAATTATTGGGAGGTGACACCAAAGATTCATCTGGGGTCCTGGAAAAATTTGATATATTGATCTAGATGGTGGTTATATACGTGTATTCAGTTTGTCTGATCTTTTCAAGTTTTGCTTTCAAGATTTTTTAAGTCAGAGTTGGTAAAGAATCTGCCTGCAGTGCAGGAGATCCTTGTGTTGGGAAGATGCCCTGGAGAAGGAAATGCCAACCCACTCCAATATGCTTGCCTGGAAAATCTCATGGACAGAGGAGCCTGGTGGGCTGCAGTCTATGGGGTCACAAAGAGTCGGGCACAACTGAGCAACTAACACTTATTACTTACTTAAGCAATAACTTCCTGAGTGCTCTACTCAAGGTCCCACGAATTATGAGATTTTCTCCTCGGGCCTGTAGAAAACTGAACTATTCTCAGTCTTGCATGAGGTTCAGTATTTGCTCCTTTTGTTCCTTGTGGGTGGCTTTCCCCTATCCTCCAGCATTTTCCTCGCAGGCATGCCCCAACCATTACTAGGCTGAGGACTTGATGGTGACTATATGTAGATTACTGGAGCTCTCTCTCTGTATAGCTCCCTGCCTTCAGCATTCTGCGCAATGAGTTCCAGCTGCCTTGGTTTCTCCAGCCTCCCTCCCTCCAGCTCCATCTCTACATCTCTTGTTGACTATGAGGCTCCACCTGCGTTGATGCTTTCTAGGTAGTAGTCTGGGGCACTCGTAGGCCTCATCTTGTGTGTTTCTCCTCTCTTAGCAAGCACTGTCCTATGTTGTCAGAATCCAGTGTCTAAAAGCCATGGTTTCATACTGTTTTCAGGTTTCATGGTTGTTTCTGGTGGGAGGGTAAATCTTGTCTCTGTTACTCCATCTCGGTCATAAGCAGAAATCCAGATGCCTTCTTCTGCAAATGTTTTTGTTTCCTTTCTGCTTTCCTTTGAAAGAATGTAGGGAGTAACTTGTCTCATCCTTTTCCCATTGGCAGCCTCATAAGCTTTACATATTCCTATTTAAGAAAAAGCAGTAAACAGGCCACACCTATGTGACTTTCTTCCCTGGGGAACCAAAGGAGGTGTACCTTACATTTCTAGTATATCCTATCATTGAATTCTATCTGTGACTGATACTACTTTTTGAAAGACTGTTTAGTTCTCTCATTCCTTTTTTGCTTTCAGTGCCTTTTCAGGTGCTCCCAATACTATCTGATTGAAATACTGAATTTACACTGATGGAGTAGCTAAGAGTACAGATGCTGGCTTCAGTCAGGGTTGGATCTAAGTTCTGCCTCAATGATCCAATAACAGTAACATGCTTTGGTCTCTTAATACCTGGGCAGGCACCGGGTTGAGGGCTTTAACAGGAATTATTTCCCTTAATTCTCAAGACAGTGTTACCTAATACCAAAGTTGGTATTATAACTAGAAGTTGCAAAGTGGTGATCAGGAGTTGCAATGCCTGTGCTGAATCCTGGCATTATGCCTTACTAATTTTCTATTATTGGAGGAGGCATTTAACCTCATGGAGTTGCTCTGAGAAATATAAGAGAAATAAGTAAATGAGGTGTTTAGCACACTGATTGGTACATACAAGTGCTCAATAAAAGTGACTAGTTGTATCATTTTTCTGTGAAATGCTGAAAATAAAAGGGATGTTACTTTATAATATTCCGAGATTTTTTTGAAACTCAGTAAAGTGGCCATGAGAATATATTTCCTAGACCTTGAACTGCACAGCATTATCTGCAGTGGCTCAAGGGTCTCATCTGTGAAGCTTTGAAATGCGCGGATACCTTTGTTCAAGACCACCCTTCCCATGGGCTGCTCCTGCCAGGGATGGCGTGTAGAGGGCAATACTAAGGTAAACCTACTCATGGAACCACCAGCCTGCTACCAGTGCCAGTTCAGGGATATCCTGATGGCTTCATTGAACCCTCATTAGACTGTACCACATCTCTAGAACACTTACCACATGCAAGTTTCTCTCCTGCTCTCCTTTGCTCGAAGTCAGACTTTTGAAGAGTTATGACTCTGCTAGTCTCTTCTGTTCATGGGGTTCTAAGGGAAGAGTGGTTGCAAAATGCTGGTTGCAAAACAGTGGTTCAGGAAAATGCTGAAGTGGTTTGCCAGTGCCTTCTCCAGTGGACCATATTTTGTCAGAACTCTCCATCATGACCTGTCCGTCTTGGGTGGCCCTACACAGCATGGCTCATAGTTCACTGAGTTAGGCGAGGGTGTGATCCATCGCAATCAGTTTGGTTAGTTTTCTGTGACTGCAGTTTTCATTCTGTCTGCCCTCGGATGGATGAGGATAAGAGGTCTGTGCAAGCTTCCTGATAGGGGGGACTGGCTGTGGGGGAACTGGGTCTTGTTCTGGTGGGCAAGGCCACACTCAATTTAGTTTAGGTCAGTAGCTCAGTTGTGTCAGACTCTTTGCAACCCCATGGACTGCAGCAAGCCCACTTGCTCAGTAAGGCCATTGGATTAACTATTTAATCCAATATTTTGCTGATGGGTGGGGCTGTTTTCCCTCCTTATAGTTTGGACTGAGGTGAAAGGCAAAGGAGAAAAGGAAAGATACATCCATCTGAATGCAGAGTTCCAAAGAATAGCAAGGAGAGATAATAAAGCCTTTTTAAGTGAACAATGCAAAGAAATAGAGGAAAACATTAGAAAGGGGAAGACTGAGATCTCTTCAAGAAAATTAGAGATACCAAGGTAACATTGGTTGCAAAGAGTCAACACAACTGAGAGACTGAACTGACTGAAGGGAATACTTCGTGCTGAGATAGGCACAATAAAGGACAGAAAAGGTATGGACCTAACAGATGCAGAAGATATTAATAAGAGGTGGCAAGAAGACACAGAAAAACTATACAAAGAAGATCTTAATGACTCAGATAACCACAATGGTGTGACCACTCACCCAGAGCCAGACATCCTGGAGCATGAAGTCACGTGGACCTTAGGAAGCATCACTCCAAACAAGGCTAGTGAAAGTGATGGAATTCCAGATGAGCTATTTCAAATCCCAAAAGATAATACTGTTCAAGTGCTGCACTCAATATTTCAGCAAATTTGGAAAACCCAGCAGTGGCCATAGGAATGGAAAAGGTCAGTTTTCATTTCAATCCCAAAGAAGGGCAATATCAAAGAATGTTCAAGCTACCACACAATCGCACTCATTTCACATGCTAGCAAAATAATGCTCAAAATCCTTCAAGCTAGGTTTCAGCAGTGAGTGAACTGAGAACTTCAAGATGTACAAACTGGATTTAGAAAAGGCAGAGGAACCAAAGATCAAATTGCCAACATCTATTAGATCATTGAAAAAGCAAGAGAATTCCATAAAAACATCTACTTCTGCTTCATTGATGATGCTAAAGCCTTTGACTGTATGGATCACAACAAACTGTGGAAAATTCTTAAAGAGATGGGAATACCAGACCACCTGACCTGTCTCTTGAGAAATCTGTATGCAGGTCAAGAAGCAACAGTTACAGCAGGACATGGAACAGATTGGTTCCAAATTGGGAAAGGAGTATGTCAAGACTGTATATTGTCACCCTGCTTATTTAACTTCTATGCAGAATATATCATGTGAAATGCTGGGCTGGATGAAGCACAAGCTGGAATCAAGATTGCCGGGAGAAATGTCAATAACCTCAGATATGCAGATGACACCACCCTTATGGTAGAAAGTGAAGAACTAAAGAGTCTCTTGATGAAGGTGAAAGAGAAGAGTGAAATGCTGGCTTAAAACTTAACATTCAAAAAATGAAGATCATGGCATCTGGTTCCATCACTTAATGGAAAATAATGGGGAAACAAAGGAAACAGTGACAGACTATTTTCTTGGGCTCCAAAATCACTGTGGATGGTGACTGCAGCCATGAAATTAAAAGACCCTTGCTCCTTGGAAGAAAACTTAGGACCAACCTAAACAGCATATTAAAAAGCAGACACATTACTTTGCCCACAAAGGTCCATTTAGTCAAAAGAAAGTGAAACTGAAGTTGCTCAGTTGTGTCTGACTCTTTGAGACCCCATGGACTATAGCCTACCAGATTCTTCCATCCATGGAATCTTCCAGGCAAGTGGGTTGCATTTCTTTCTCCAGGGGATCTTCCCAACCCAGGGATTGAACCCCGGTCTCCCACATTGCAGGCAGATTCTTTACTGTCTGAGCCACCAGGGAAGCCCTAAATAGAAGCACTTGTTTCCACTTGGTTTCAAACCGAGGACTTCTCATAAGTTAGGCAAGCATGATGGCCACTACACAATGGAAACTCACAAAAGTGAAAGTGAAAGTCACTCAGTCATGTCCAACTCTGTGACCCCATGGCCTATACAGTCCATGGAATTCTGACCAGAATTCAGACCAGAATAATGGAGTGGATAGCCTTTCCCTTCTCCAGGGGATCTTCCTAACCCAGGGATTGAACCCATGTCTCCCACATTGCACGGGGATTCTTTCCAGTAGTAATGTGTGGATATGAAAGCTGGACAATGAAAAGGCTGAGCTCCAAAGAATTGATGCCTTCAAACTGTGGTGCTGGAGAAGACTTGTAAGAGTCCCTTGGATAGCAAGGAGATCAGACCAGTCAATCCTAAAGGAAATCAACCCTGAACATTCATTGGAAGGACTGATGCTGCAGCTGAAGGTTCAATACTTTGGCCACCTGATGGGAAGAACTGACTCACTGGAAAGGACCCTGATGCTGGGAAAGATTGAAGGGAGGAGGAGAAGGGGACGACAGAAGATGAGATGGTTGGATGGCATCACTGACTCAATGGACATGAGTTTAAGCAAGCTCTGGGAAATGATGAAGGACAGGGAACCCTGGCATGCTGCAGTCCATGGGGTTGAAAAGAGTCAGACATGACTGAGCAAATGAACAACAAGTCTCTGCTGGCTCTCTCCTTGCTTCTTTTCACATAGGCATTCCTCCTGATTGAATATCTGCAAGTTTAATCTCATCTTGGAGTCTGCTTTTTGGAGGGCCTGTATGGACTCACTTGAGTTCATGTTTGATTTACCCTGGTAATTATTCTAATCACAACTTGCAGAGAGTTTTTCCTGACCCCAAATCTCAGGAAATGGTCTCCACAGTTCTCCTTAGAAGTTTCTCTCCATTCCTCCAGTGGTTCCTTTGACTCCATCCATTAATTTCCCTCCATTTTAACACTGAGATTCCCCTCCCCTCAAAATACATCATTTTCTGATTTTTCTTCTTGCTAGTTATACTTAGTAGACCAGTCTCCATCTGTTCCCTTTTCTCTCTCTCCTGGAAAGTTTTAATTGCCATCCTTTAGTAGACTGTTCAGTGGGGTCTGCTTCCTATACCTTTGTACCTTCTCAACTTAAAAAAAATTCTGTGATTGAAGAATTTTATTTCTCAGCATG
Organism: Cephalophus harveyi; assembly: GCA_006410635.1. Lineage (NCBI taxonomy): Eukaryota > Metazoa > Chordata > Mammalia > Artiodactyla > Bovidae > Cephalophus > Cephalophus harveyi. The sequence continues at coordinate 29,320 of SJYT01074936.1, forward strand.
TTTCTCTTCCACTGTCTCAAAGAGTTGAAAGGGCTTACACTTGGGAAAACAGGCACATTTATTTCTTCATCTTTAAATGGCAACCCACTCCAGTATTCTTGCCTGGAAAATCCCACGGATGTAGGAACCTAGTAGGCTACAGTCCATGGGGTCGCAAAGAGTCGGACACGACTGAGCGACTTACCTTACCTTACCTTACTATTTTTATGTACAGACATATGCACATATGTTAACATAATTGATTTCCACTTAAAGCTAACCATTTGCTGTAAACTGTAGAAAAGAAGCTTGTCTTCTAAAAAATACAGCAGACACATAATTGATAAAATAGAAAATTCCCATGGGAGGAAAATTATCTTAAAATATGATAATTATTATGTGATTGAATATCCCAATTATGCTTTTCTTTGCTAGCAGCCAAATATATATATTAAAAAAATTTTTTATTAAAGGATAATTGCTTTACAGAATTTTATTGTTTTTTGTCAAGCCTCAACATGAATCAGCCATAGGTATACATATATCTCCTCCCTTTTGAACCTTCCTCACATCTCCCTTCCCATCCCACCCACCCCTCTAGGTTGATACAGAGCCCCTGTTTGAGTTTCCTGAGCCATACAGCAAATTCCTGTTGGCTATCTATTTTACATATGGTAATGTAAGTTTCCATGTTACTCTTTCCATGCATCTCACCCTCTCCTCCTCTCTCCCTATGTCCATAAGTCTATTCTCTATGTCTGTTTCTCCACTGCTGCCCTGAAAATAAATTCTTCAGTACCATTTTTCTGGATTCTGTATATGTGCATTAGAATACGATATTTATCTTTCTTTTTCTGACTCACTTCACTCTGTATAATAGGTTCTAGGTTCATCCACCTCATCAGAACTGACTCAAATGCATTCCTTTTTATGGCTGAGTAGTATTCCATTGTGTATATGTACCACAACTTCTTTATCCACTCATCTGTCGATGGACATCTAGGTTGCTTCCATGTTCTAGCTATTGTAAAAAGTGCTGCAATGAACAATGGGATACATGTGTCTTTTTCAATTTTGGTTTCCTCAGGGTTTATGCCTGGGAGTGGGATTGCTGGGTCATATGGTGGTTTTATTCCTAGTTTTGTAAGGAATCTCCATACTGCCTTCCATAGTGGCTGTATCAGTTTACATTCCCACCAACAGTGCAAGAGCATTCCGTTTTCTCCACACCCTCTCCAGCATTTATTATTTATAGACTTTTTGATGATGGCCATTCTGACTGGTGTGAGGTGATATCTCATTGTAGTTTTGAGTTGCAGTTCTCTAACAATGAGCGATGTTGAGCATCTTTTCATATGTTCGTTAGCCATCTGTATTCTTCTTTGGAGAAATGTCTGTTTAGGTCTTTTCCCCACTTTTTGATTGGGTTGTTTTTCTGGCATTGAGTTGTATGAACTGCTTGTATATTTTGGAAATTAATCCATTGTCAGTTTTTAATTTGCTATTATTTTCTCCCATTCTGAGGGTTGTCCTTTCACCTTGCTTAGTTTCCTTTGCTGTGTAAAAACTTTTGAATTTAATCAAGCCCCACTTGTTTACTTTTGTTTTTATTTCTGTTACCCTGGGAGGTGGGTCATAGAGGATCTTGCTTTGATTTATGTCATTGAGTGTTCTGCCTATGTTTTCCTCTAAGCTTTATAGTTTCTGGTATTACATTCAGGTTTTTAATCCATTTTGAATTTATCTTTGTGTATAGTGTTAGGAAGTGTTCTAATTTCATTCTTTGACATGTAACTGTCCAGGTTTCCCAACATCATTTATTGAAGAGGCTGTCTTTGCCCCATTGTATATCCTTGCCTCCTATGTCAAAAGTAAGGTACCCATAGGTGCATGGGTTTATTTCTGGGCTTTCTATCTTGTTCCATTGGTCTATATTTCTGACTTTCTGTCAGTACCATACTGTCTTGATGACTGTACTTTGTAATATAATCTGAGGTCAGGAAGGTTGATTCCTCCAGCTCCATTCTTCTTTCTCAAGACTGCTTTGGCTATTCGGGGTCTTTTGTGTTTCCATATGAATTGTGAAACATTTTGTTCTAGTTCTGTGAAAAATGCCATTGGTAATTTGATAGAGATTGCATTGAATCTGTAGATTGCATTTGGTAGTATAGTCATTTTCACAGTATTGATTATTCCTACCCAGGAACATGGAATAGCTCTCCATCTGTTTATGTCATTTTTTTTTTTTTTTGTCTATTGCTTTATATTTAATATTTTATAAGGATCGTATACAAATATGAGCTCATTGAGTTTTCACACCCCAGGAAACACAAACTACCCAAAATGTATGGGTCAAAGCACCGAGACTTAGGGGATATCTCTTGGACCAGTTTCAGTGTTCTGTCCTCCTTCTTCCCCTTGCAAAATGCATAATCGGGTGAAACTGGATTTTATTTTATTTTTTTTTTAATTTTATTTTACTTTATTTTACTTTACAATACCGTATTGGTTTTGCCATACATTGACATGAATCCACCATGAGTGTATATTAGCTCCCAATCCCAAATCCCCCTCCCACCTCCCACCCCACATCATCTCTCTGACTCATCCCTGTGCACCAGCTCCAAGCATCCTGTATCCTGTACCGAACTTAGGCTTGTGCTTCGTTCTTATTCATTTGAATCAGTTCTAATGAGATGGATGAAATTGGAACCTATTATACAGAGTGAAGTAAGCCAGAAAGAAAAACACCAATATAGTATACTGACACATATATATGGAATATAGAAAGATGGCAATGATGACCCTGTATGTTTATGTCATTTTTGATTTCTTTCATCAATGTCTTATAATTTTATGTATACAGTTCTTTTGTCTCCTTAGGTAAGTTTATTCCTAGATATTTAATTATTTTTGTTTCAATGGTGAATGGGATTGATTCCTTAATTTCTCTTTCTGATTTTTCACTGTTAATATATTGAAATGCAAGTGATTTCTGTGTATTGATTTTGTATCCTGTAACTTTGCTAAATTCACTGATGAGCTCTAATAATTTTCTGATAGTATCTTTAGGGTTCTCTATGTACAGTACCATGTCATCTGCAAACACTGAGAGCTTTATTTCTTCTTTTCTAATCTGGATGCCTTTTATTTCTTTTTCTTCTCTAATTGCTGTAGCTAGGATTTCCAGAATTATGCTGAATAACAGTGATGAAAGTGGACACCCTTGTCTTGTCCATGATCTTAGGGGGAATGCTTTCAGTTTCTCACCACTGAGAATAATTTTGCTGTAGGTTTATCATATATAGCCTTTACTATGTTGATGTAGGTTCCTTCTATGTCCATATTTTGAAGAGTTTTAATTATAAATGGGTGCTGAATTTTATCAAAGGCTTTTTTTGTATCTATTGAGATTATCATATGGTTTTTATCTGTCAATTTGTTAATATGGTGTGTAACATTTATTTATTTGCTTGTATTGAAGAATCCTTGAATGCCTGGAATAAACCCAACTTGATCATGATGTATGAGCTTTTTGATGTGTTGCTGAATTCTGTTTGCTAAAATTTTGTTGAGGATTTTTGCATCTATGGCCACCAGTGATATTGGCCTGGTTTTGGTATCAGGGTGAAGCTGGCCTCGTAAAATGAGTCTGGAAGTATTCCTTCCTCTGCAATTTTTTGAAACAGTTTTAGAAGGATAGACATTAGCTTTTCTCTAAATGTTTGATAGAATTCTCCAGTGAAGCCATCTGGTCCTGGACTTTTGATTTGGGGGAGATTTTTGGTCACAGCTTTAATTTCAGTGCTTGTAGTTGGATTATTCTAGAAATAATTTCTATTTCTTCCTGGTTCAGTCTTGGAAGATTGAACTTTTCTAAGGATATGTCCATTTCTTCCAGGTTATCCATTTTTATTGCCATATAGTTGTTCATAATAGTCTCTTATAATCCTTTGTATTTCTGCATTGTCTGTTGTAACCTCTCCCTTTTCATTTTTAATTTTGTTCATTTGATTCTTCTCTCTCTTTTTCTTGATGAGTCTGGCTAAAGGTTTGTCAATTTTGTTTATCTTCTCAAAGAACCAGCTTTTAGTTCTATTAATCTTTACTATTGTTTCTTTCTTTTTCATTTATTTCTGCTAGGATGTTTACAATTTCTTTCCTTCACTAATTTTGAGGGTTTTTTGTTCTTCATTTTCCAGTTGTTTTAGGTGTAAAGTTAGGTTGTTTTTCTTGTTTCTTGAGGTAGGATTGAATTGCTATAAACTTCACTCTTAGAACTGCTTTTGCTGCATCTCATAGGTTTTGAGTTGTCATGTTTTCATTGTTATTTGTTTCTAAAATATTTTTGATTTTCCTTTTGATTTCTTCACTAACCTGTTGCTTATTTAGAAATGCGTTTTTTAAACTCCATGTGTTTGTGTTTTGTTACAGTTTTTTTCTTGTAATTGATATCTAGTCTCATAGCATTGTGGTCGGAGAAGATGCTTGATACGATTTCAATTTTCTTGAATTTGTTGAGGTTTGATTTGTGACCCAAGATGTGGTCTATCCTGGAGAATATACCATGTGCACTTGAGAAGAAGGTGTATTCTTCTGCATTTGGATGGAATGTCCTGAAGATATCAATGAGATCCATCTCATCTAATGTATGATTTAAGACTTGTGTTTCTTTATTAATTTTCTGTTTTGATGATCTGTCCACTGGTGTGAGTAGGGTGTTAAAGTCTCCTACTATTATTGTGTTACTGTTAATTTCTCCTTCTATGTCTGTTAGTGTTTGTCTTATGTATTGAGGTGCTCCTATGTTGGGTGCATAGATATTCACAATCTTATGTCTTCCTCTTAGACTGATTCCTTGATCATTATGTAGTGTCCTTCTTTATCTCTTGTAATCTTCTTTAAAGTCTATTTTGTCTGATATGAAGATTGCTACTTCAGCTTTCTTTTGCTTCTCATTTGCATGGAATATATTTTTCTATCCTCTCACTTTCAGTTTATATGTGTCTTGAGGTCTGAAGTGGGTTTCTTATAGACAACATATATATGGGTTTTGTTTTTCTGGTAAATAATAATTAAAATAATGGAATATACACATACACATATACACCCACGAGTAAAGTAAAAACAGTCCAACAAAAATAACATACAATAGACTGACTCAGCTAACAAAGGAAATAAATTATTTTCACAAGTTAAGAACAAAACTAACTAAAGCACAAACTGGAAAACAAAACTAAAGCAAGGTGCCAAGTGGGGAATAAAGCAATGAAAGCAAAACTAACAAATATGCTGAGAGGGAATGAAAGAAAGAAAAGAAAGTAAGAATAGATATGTAAAGTTAAATAGAGGTAGATGAAGAAGATTTTTGTACATTAAAGATTAACTGCAAGGGGAAAAGGACAGTAGGAAAGGCAAACAAAGGCATAAATGTAGAAAAAATATAAAAGGTTTAAAAAAATTAAAAGTTAAAATTATTAAAAAAGAGAAAAGAAGAAAAAAGTGAAAAAAAAAGGAAAACTTCACAGAATAGCAAAGGCCCAATGTAGATGCAGAGGTCTATAACAACAATAAAAAGTGTGACTGACTATACATATATATACATATACATATATACCCATAAGCAAAATCAAAACAGCCCAACAAAAATAAAGTACAATAGATTGGCCCAGTGAACAAAGGAAACCAAAAATTATATCTACAAGTATAAAACTAACTAAAGCATAAACTGGAAAACAAAATTAAAGCAAAGTGCTGATTGGGGAATAAAGCAATGAAAATAGAACTAACAAATATGTTGAGAGGAAAGAAAAGAAAGAAAGAATAGATATGTAAAGTTGCATAGAGGTAGATGAAGAAGTTTTATATATATTAAAGATTAACTGCAAGGGGGAACGAACAATAGGAAAAGCAAACAGGAATAAATGTAGAAAAAATAATAATAGATTAAAAAAATTAAAAAAAGAGAAAAGAAAAAAAACAGGCAAACTCTGCAGAACTGCAGAAGTCCAACATAGAGGCAGAAGTTTATAACAATAAAAAATGCAACTGAGACAAAAAAAGGAAAAGAAAAAAGCTCAAAAGCTTAATTATTTTCAAAGTGCCAATAAAATCGACAACTACAATGTGGAGTGGGGAAGGAAAAGAAAAGAAAAAAAATCCAAAAGAATCTATGGAACAAGTCAAAACGTAAGAATAATAAGTGTTTTTCTTGAGTCGCTGCTGTCAGAGTCCCTTCCCTCCCTGGGAGTCACAGTCCACCTCACCTCCCTAGGATGCCCTCCAACACTGTGCTGATCTCTGGACCTGTTGCATGGGCTGCTCAGATTCTAATCTGGTCCTACTCCTCTGTGTTCTTGCCTCCAATGTCCACTGCTATCGGAACGACTGCGTTTTCTTTTGTGGGAGCTCTCAATGACCTTTTATATATTCCATAGACATAGAGTCTGCCTAGTTGATCATGTGGATTTATTCTGCAGCTTATACAACTGGTGAGAGGGTTTTGGGTCTTATTCCTTAGTCACACTGCCCCTGGGTTTCAACTGTGGTTTCATTTCCACTTCTGTATGTGGGTCATCCACTGGGGTTTGCTCCTGAGGCTGCCCTGGAGGACTTGGCTTTACCCCTATGAGGGCCAGGTGTGGAGGTGGTGCAGCTGCTTGGCTCAGAGGTTCTGGCAGCACCAGGCGCTCAGGGGAGTTGGTGGCTCAGGCAGCAGTATGCGCTATAGCAATATAGTGCTCTTGAAGGCTATGGCAACCCGTACTGGCCAATATGCTCCAGTATTCTTGCCTGGAGAACCCCTCTCCCTGACAGAGAAGCCTGACAGGCTACAGTCCACAGGGATGCAAAGAGTAGGACATGACTAAAGCGACCCTGCATGCATAGATGCAAGGCTTTTTTTTTGCCTGTAGCAGCTCTGCCCCAGTGAGAGCAGAGTGTGAAGATGGCACAGCTGCTTGGCTTTTGGGGACCCTGGCGGTGCCAAGTGCACAGGACATGGACTGCCTCCACCACAAGAGTTATGGTGCTATCAGAGTCTTTTTTCAAGCCTCTTGTAGCTGTTGATCAGGAGCCCTCTTTGGCCGGTCTTTCTCTGTAGCTCAGCCTTTGCAGGCACTTAGAGAGTTTTCCTTGCCTGGGGTCCTTCTCTGTTTTTCGGTGTGTCAGGCACACAAAGGGGCCCCCCTGGCTGGGGTCCTACTCTGTAGATCAGTGCATCAAGCACTTAAGGGAGCACCCTGGTTGGGGCCCTACTCTGTAGTTCAGTGCCTCAGGAGTTTGCTGGGCCAGCCTCTCTATTGTTCAGCTACCAATGCTGGCGTGTGGGGGAGAGGCTATGGTGATGGCTCCATCCCCTACGCTGACTCAGCAGTATCGCCTTGCTTCCATGGCTGCCCAGTTTTCCTCCACAGGCATTTCCCACCACAATCTCCTCCCTCACATCCCCTCAATCCATCTCTCCGCAGTCAACAGCTGCCCTCGCTCCACAGGGAGCAGGATTGCTCCACAATCCCTAAACTCCAGCTCCCAGCCGCTGCACCTTCCAGGGGACCTGCGTCCCTGTCTGGGATATGCATGGCTGTGGAAGGACTGTCTGATTCTCATTGCATTTCGGCTGCCACGGATCAGCTCTTTCACTCTCACCCTTAGATGTTTCTTTTCTGACTCAGACAATTGCTCTCATGTGTGGATCGGACCCCTGTTTCAGTTCCCCCACCCGCCAAGTGCAGGTCCAGTCCTTCTAACACTCCTAGTTCCTTCGTCCTACCGAATCTTACATTGGTCTATATATTCTTTTCCACTGGCCAGGTACTCCTGCCCGCTCTCAGTTGGTGTTCTGCATGCAATTCTGTGTCTGAAAGTGTATTCCTGATGTATCAGGAATCCTTCCCAGTATCAGGGTATATGCTATCTAGGTTGGTCATAGCTTTTCTTCCAAGGAGCATGTCTCTTTTAACTTCATGGCTGCAGGCACCATCTGCAGTGATTTTTGGAGCCCCCCAAAATAAAGTCTGTCATTGTTTCCACTGTTCCCCATCTATTTGTCATATGAAGTGATGGGACCAGATGCCTTGATCTTAGTTTTCTGAATGTTGAGTTTTAAGCCAACATTTTCACTCTCCTCTTTCACTTTCATCAAGAGCCTTTTCACGTTCTGCCATAAGGGTAGTGTCATCTGCATATCTGAAGTTATTGATATTTTCTTCCATCTTGTGCTTCATCCAGCCCTGAATTTTGCATGATGTACTTGGCATGTAAGTTAAACAAGCAAGGTGACAATATACAGCCTTGATGTACTCCTTTACCCAGTTGGAGCCAGTCTGTTGTTCCATGTCTGGTTCTAACTGGTGCTTCCTGACCTGCATACACATTTCTCAGGAGGCAGGTCAGGTGGTATGGTATTCCTATCTCTTGAAAAATTTTCCACCGTTTCTTGTGATCCACAAAGTCAAAGTCTGGCACAGTTAATAAAGCAGAAGTAGATGTTTTTCTGGAACTGTCTTGCTTGTTTGATGATCCAGTGGGTGTTGACAATTTGGTCTCTGGTTCCTCTGCCTTTTCTAAATGTAGTTTGAACATCTGGGAGTTCACAGGTTCATGTATTGTTGAAACCTGGCTTGGAGAATCTTGAGCATTACTTTGCTAGTGTGTGAGATGAGTGCAACTGTGCAGTAGTTTGAGCGTTCTTTGGCATTGTCTGTCTTTGGGATTGGAATGAAAACTGACCTTTTCCAGTCCTGTGGCCACTGCTGAGTTTTCCAAATTTGCTGGCATATTGGATTTGAAATAGCTCAACTGAATTCCATCACCTGCACTAGCTGTGTTCATAGTAATGCTTCCTAAGTCCCACTTGACTTCACATTCCAGGATGTCTGGCTCTAGGTGAGTGATCACACCATCGTGGTTATGTGGGTTGTGAAGATCTTTTTTTGTGTAGTTCTTCTGTGTATTCTTGCCACCTCTTCTTAATATCTTCTGCAGGTCCATACCATTTCTGTCCTTTATTGTGCTCCTCTTTGCATGAAATGTTCCCTTGGTATCTCTAATTTTCTTGAAGAGATCTCTAGTCTTTCTTATTTTATTGTTCCCCTCTATTTCTTTGCATTGATCACTGAGGAAGGCTTTCTTATATGTCCTTGCTATTCTTTGGAACTCTGCATTCAAACAGGTATATCTTTCCTTTCTCCTTTGCCTTTCACTTCTCTTCTTTTTTTAGCTATTTGTAAGGCCTCCCCAGACAGCCATTTTACCTTTTTGCATTTCTTTTTCTTTGGGATGGTCTTGGTCACTGTCTCCTGTAAAATGTCATGAACCTCCATCCATAGTTCTTCAGGCACTCTGTCTATCAGATCTAATCCTTTGAATCTATTTCTCACTTCCACTGTATAATCATAAGAGATTTGATTTAGGTCATACCTGAATGGTCTAATGGTTTTCCCCTACTTTCTTCAATTTAAGTCTAAATTTTGCAATAAGGAGTTCATTATCTGAGCCACAGTCAGTTCCCTGTCTTGTTTTTGCTGACTGGTATACAGCTTCTCCATCTTTGGCTGCAAAGAATATAATCAATCTGAGTTTGGTATTGACCATCTGGTGATGTCCATGTGTAGAATCATCTCTTGTGTTGTTGGCAGAGGGTGTTTGCTATGACCAGTGCATTCTCTTGGCAAAATTCTGTTCACTACCTATTTACTGAATAGGAAACATTAGTTCCCAAAACCTGTGCCAGCTCCTGGCCATAATTCTGAATTGGTCTCTGTCAGTATCCTACTATTTTGCATCCAATGCCCCTCAATTGCTTTTCCTGACTGCATCACAGTTCTTTAAGTGGCATGGCTCCCAGGTATAGCTTCCAATTTTCTTCTATTTACTCCTACTTTCCTGTCGAAATGCATTTCAACCCCATACACCATGAGTATTTTTATAAGTTTATTCTTACTAGAGTAATTGTGATTGTCCTTGAAGGCAGCTTGATGTACTTGTCCTTTGAAGCAATTTTTATTTTAACAGATAACTTCTGAATGTGCAAAACCTTTATCCTTCCCAAATTAATCTCCAAGGGATTTCAGACACCAAATAGAGAAGTACAAAGGGCAAAACTTGATCTCTCTGGATCTGGTAACAGAAGTATGGATTTTGCCTATTAAAGATGATAAAAAAAAGTCTATGTTTATTTTTGCTTCCTTTCTATGGCACATCATGTGGTGCTTGCACATGGTTTTATGCTTGACTTCTCATTGCTAAGGATAAAGAATTAAACTATATTAGAGCTTGTTTTGGGAAACCCATGGGGCACATGTAGTTAATTAGAGATATGCCCTAGGCTTCCTTTCCTCATTTATCCTAAGGGATATAAAACACATCCCAATAGAGTTTCTTCTGGAAATCTTATTTAGCCAGGAGGCAATTATTTTTTTAAAATGTTCTCATCAGTTTAAATGGATGCTTTTAGAATGCTAAACTTAATATTAATTCTAAAGTTTCCTTTTACTTAGGAAAAAATTCTCAAATTATTAGTGTGAAAAGATATTTTGTTTGACTAAATGGGATTCGACATCTTCTAATTCTTACAGCTTCATGGCATAGATGTGGATTGCCGGGGTCCAGCCTCAGCAGAGTCCAGGGATACCCTCAGGATGAACGGCATTGGCGATGGAATGAATGACATGGGGAGACCAAGCTTCAGTGAGTGAGGCCCGTCACTTTATTTTCAGAGGGAGGTTTTATACCCTGAGTTGTACATTGAGCAAAATGAAAAATGTTGAGTCATGCAGAGTCAGCTCAACATTCCATCAGTATTAACTTTTATCTGTACCAGGTTTCTTCCTGCATACCGTTTCATAAACCAGGGTCTTATTTTTTGTACATTATCTTCTGGCCCGGAGGCCTGTTGACATTTTATGACCCCTTTTTGATAAAGGTTGGTTAGCTAGAACACTTACTTTCCCTAGAAATGTTTTTTCTTAAATTCCTTAGCCTGCATCACCCTTAAAGTACAGAGTTACATTTTTATGGAGCAAAGGTTCAGTGGGGGTACAGCAAAGAAAGAACTTATTAACTCAAAGTCTAACGTTGTTAATGCTAAGGCTACTTACTTGTTTTTTCTACATCCTAACTATATGCACTCCCAGGAACACAATGGATAAGGGATGTGGGAACTTGGCAACAAGCATTGGCTCAACAATGTTGCAAGAGTCCGAATAAACCTGCCAAGTAAGCTAGAATGCTAACAGGGGTTTTGAATTGAAATTACTCCTTTTATGCCCAGGAGATTTATCAACTAGAGCCCTAAGTTGATTTTCTCCAGAGAAAAGTAGTCGAGGATAGCCCCCTGTTAATGTCAGAAGAGTTGGTGAAAGGCATAATATAGTAAACAGTAGACAGACAGATTTTGGTTTGGGGTAGATGCTCGAGCAGGTTCAGGGAGTCCCTCGTGTCCTGATCCGCCTTGCCTGTCAGGTCTCTTCCGCATGACCTTGTCATGGGTGGGATCTCCCGTGCTGGCTCCAGGCAGTGGATTTCTTTATTTTGGCTGCTGTAAGTTGATATGCTTCTTTCAATTCTTGTAATCTAACTGCAGTGCAGACTTTGATGGTTCAGTTATAAAATGCATATTAAAAGAGGAAGAGTTTCAATTATCAAAATAATTCCCTACAATTCCTTATGCTTCCCAGCGTTTTTGAGGAGCTAAAATCCATTGTTCTGAACAATTTTAACTTCCTTCTTGCCCCTCTTTGGCAACCATACCACGTTTTAGAAGAGCCATTTCCTGGAATTTTATCAGAGAACTTTTACTGACTTAACTGCATCTCTCTTTTCTTGTTTGTGACCTAGTTATACCTAAGAGGATATGGCAATCCAGAAGTCAATAATGATACTCTGCAATTTCATAATGAAGTCAATTTTTTTGTCCTTTTAGTACTCTCAACACAATCATACTACTCTTCACTGCTATTTGTTTGCTAGCTTTCGGGGTCATATGCATAGTTTGCATATGATCATAACAACCTATTCATTCCCACATAACTTAGGATACGTGACTTCAGGGTTCTCAGGATGTGCTTAAAACAGAATAGTATGGGGGAACTGGCAAAGCCTGGAAATAAAGAAAAGTTATCCGTTAAGGCTGCCTTTGGCTTCGTTGAATCGACACTCGACTCTACAAGACTGACTGAATAGGGTTTGTTTGTTTTTTTTTTTGGTATGATAAGAAGAGTTAACCCCACAACCAGGACTGGTCAGCTGCTCAAGAAAACTGCCAAGGACTTGAGGTTTTTACTAGCTTCCTGGTCTGCTATCCTTAGAGTGTGGTTCTCATCTTCAAGGATGAAAGAAAAGAGCCCCACCTCCAATCACTCAAGGCAGGGAGGGCACAAGGCAAAACTGCACATTGGCTGATTTGGTCTTCTGTTATCAGAAAAGTAAGTGCTTTCATGGAACTTCTACTGAGTGTATACACACTTATATATGGTTGACCAAGACCTAGGTCACATGGCTATGGGAGTCTGGGGTGCTGTTTTCAGGTGTTTTTAAGTGCACATTCAATCAGAATTCCCTGGTGGCTCAGAGGGTAGAGCATCTGCCTGCAATGAGGGAGACCAGGGTTCGATTCCTGGGTTGAAATGATCCCCTCGAGAAGGAAATGGCAACCCACTCCAGTATTCTTGCCTGGAGAATCCCATGGATGGGGGATCTTGGTAGGTTACAGTCCACAGGGTTGCAAAGAGTCAGACATGACTGAGCGACTTCATTTTCAACCAGAATAGAAAGAAGAAGGGGTGATGGATATTGAGTAGACAGCTAGCCGTGTCTGCCAAACAGGGATTTAGGGAAAGAGAAGTGAATGGTTGACACAGTGCCCCTGATCTAAAGCTCACTAGCGATGAATACAGAGAGAGTTCCTGTGAAGTAGGGGACCTGGGACAGGTCACCCTGGGCTTTACCTTGTCACACTCAGTACAATTCTATACTTGCAGACAGAAAACATGAACTCTACTCCTCTCAGTGACTCTGTCTTTAATACTCACTCACTTGAAGCTGTAGAGGCAGGAAGACAACCAGAAAGATTATTTATTAGTTTATGATGAGAATATTGCCAGCAAACATACCAATTGTTGATGCTCACTAATGAAATAATCTTTCCCAGTAGGTAGATCTATATGTGAAGCAAATCATTAGAATGAAATCAAATGGCGATGTAAATAGAGTGACCTTGGTAGCTAACCTAATGGAACTAAGGCACGGTAGCCTTCAGCTCCCATCCTCCCCATGACCTGTATGTAACAGTACCTGGGAATAAAATACAGTTTTCCTCACCTGAGAGAAAGTAGAGTGTTCCTATGAAAGCTTTCATAAGCAGAAATGGCATAAAGTTAACAGTGGAAATAGTGTCAGACTTTATTTTTCTGGGCTCCAAAATCACTGCAGATGGTGACTGCAGCCACGAAATTAAAAGACACTTACTCCTTGGAAAGAAAGTTATGACCAACCTAGACAGCATATTCAAAAGCAGAGACATTACTCTGCCAACAAAGGTCCGTCTAGTCAAGGCTATGGTTTTTCCTGTGGTCATGTATGGATGTGAGAGTTGGACTATAAAGAAATCTGAGTGCCGAAGAATTGACGCTTTTGAACTGTGGTGTTGGAGAAGACTCTTGAGAGTCCCTTGGACTGCAAGGAGATCCAACCAGTCCATTCTGAAGGAGATTAGTCCTGGGTGTTCTTTGGAAAGAATGATGCTAAAGCTGAAACTCCAGTACTTTGGCCACCTCATGCGAAGAGTTGACTCATTGGAAAAGACCCTGATGCTGGGAGGGATTGGGGGCAGGAGGAGAAGGGGACGACAGAGGATGAGATGGCTGGATGGCATCACCGACTCGGACGTGAGTTTTAGTGAACTCCGGGAGTTGGTGATGGACAGGGAGGCCTGGCGTGCTGTGATTCATGGGGTCGCAAAGAGTCGGACATGACTGAGCGACTGAACTGAACTGACTGAACTTAAGAAGTAATTACCTTAGGATATATATTGCTAATGAATGCTCAAAATAAAATGAGATAAAACACAGATGCTCGGATACAACTCAGAGCTGTGCCAACCTAACACTGAGCTGCTGAGTGCAGCTCTCAGGGGATGAGCTGGGTGGAGCCACTCTTGGCGTGCAGGATGTGTGCTGCCTCTATAAAATAGTTAGTGGCTCAGTCGTGTCTGATTCTTTGCGACCCCATGGACTATACCGTCTGCCAGGTTCCTCTCTCCGTGGAATTCTCCAGGCAAGAACACTGGAGTGAGTAGCCGTTCCCTTCTCCAGGGGATCTTCGGGAACCGAAGAATTGACGCTTTTGAACTGTGGTGTTGGAGAAGACTCTTGAGAGTCCCTTGGACTGCAAGGAGATCCAACCAGTCCATTCTGAAGGAGATTAGTCCTGGGTGTTCTTTGGAAAGAATGATGCTAAAGCTGAAACTCCAGTACTTTGGCCACCTCATGCGAAGAGTTGACTCATTGGAAAAGACCCTGATGCTGGGAGGGATTGGGGGCAGGAGGAGAAGGGGACGACAGAGGATGAGATGGCTGGATGGCATCACCGACTCGGACGTGAGTTTTAGTGAACTCCGGGAGTTGGTGATGGACAGGGAGGCCTGGCGTGCTGCGATTCATGGGGTCGCAAAGAGTCGGACATGACTGAGCGACTGAACTGAACTGACTGAACTTAAGAAGTAATTACCTTAGGATATATATTGCTAATGAATGCTCAAAATAAAATGAGATAAAACACAGATGCTCGGATACAATTCAGAGCTGTGGCAACCTAACACTGAGCTGCTGAGTGCAGCTCTCGGGATGAGCTGGGTGGAGCCACTCTTGGCGTGCAGGATGTGCGCTGCCTCTATAAAATAGTTAGTGGCTCAGTCGTGTCTGATTCTTTGCGACCCCATGGACTATACCGTCTGCCAGGTTCCTCTCTCCGTGGAATTCTCCAGGCAAGAACACTGGAGTGAGTAGCCGTTCCCTTCTCCAGGGGATCTTCGGGACCCAGGGATCGAACCTGGAAATCCTGCATGGCAGGCGGAGTCTTCACCGTCTGAGCCACCAGGGCAGCCCTGCCTCTAGAAGGCTCACTGCAAAACCAAGTGTTAGTCGCTCAGGCCGACTCTTCGCGACCCCATGGACTGCAGCTTGCCAGGTTCCTCTGTACATGGGATTCTCCAGGCAAGAATACTGGAGTGGGTTGCCATGCCCCTCTCCAGGAAACAAAAGCTGAATGCTATTTTCACTTTTTTCTGTAAAAATAAAAACCCTCTTCAGATTTCTTTTGGCTAGTAAAACTAAGTACTCATGCAGGTGTTCTGTAAAACCAAAGTGGTATAAAGCGGACTTTTGAAAATCAGGAGATACCTGTCACCACGCCCTTGGCTGACACACCCTCACCCTCACACCCCAGTGCCAGCATGTGTTGCCTGCGTTTGCGTCTCTTGCTCCCCTCTTCTTGGCTTCAGATTTTGATGAGTTCCTCTTTTTGATAGTTACATTCTTTCCTTGTATGTGTTTAATATACCCACTCTGGTTATCCCCAAGACTCGACCTGGTGAATAAATCTGGGGACTGGCAGGAAACAGATAGGAAATGGACAGCAGTGCACCCTGAGGCTTGGATAAGGCGATGTCACCCCACTCCAGTACTCTTGCCTGGAAAATCCCATGGGCGGAGGAGACTGGTGGGCTGCAGTCCATGGGGTTGCTAGGAGTTGGACACAACTGAGCGACTTCACTTTCACTTTCATGCATTGGAGAAGGAAATGGCAACCCACTCCAGTGTCCTTGCCTGGAGAATCCCAGGGACGGGGGAGCCTGGTGGGCTGCCATCTATGGGGTCACACAGAGTCGGATACTACCGAAGCGACTTAGCAGCAGCAGCAGCACCCTGAGGCTAGCCAAGGTGGAGGGTTAGCACCAGCCCTAGAACCATGTTGCTTTGGCAGTAGCTCCTGGTAAAGGCTGGGCTTCCCTGGCAGCTCTGGTAAAGAGTCTGCCTGCCAATGCAGGCAACAAGGGTTTGATCCCTGGGTCGGGAAGATATCCTGGAGTAGGAAACGGCCACCCACTCCAATATTCGTGCCTGGGAAATCCCATTGACAGAGGAACCTGGTGGGCTACAGTCCGTGGGGTTGCAAAGGGTGGACACAACTGAGCCACTTTTACTTTCTTCACTTTATTAGAGGCAGAGGGCATCCTGAGTGTCAGAGTTGGATACGTCTTAGTGACTGAACAACAACAACATATGTATATGTATATATATGTGAATAACAATTTTTAGCATTAACTTCTGAGAGAATAAGAATTTCTCTACTTAATTCTATCAATGCAGCAGACTGAAGGAATTCTGGGGCACGATTAATTTGTGATTGAGGAGAATCTCAAGGGTCATCTCAGATCAAGGAGCTTGACACAGGTTTAAAATGAGTCTCTTCTACATATTTCCTGTTTTATTTATCTGAACTTTCCTCTCAGCCTTGACACTGACTTTTTATGAGTTTTCTCACAAATTTAACTACATTTTTATGTTCTACTCCATTACCAGACATTTTCCTTAACCAAACCACTCCAAGACTTAGTGGCTTAAAACAGCAATCACTTTATTATCTTATGTTTTTATGAATTCATTGGACTCTATTAGGAATTTTTTGGTTTTGTTTTTGGCTGGGGTTGGAGTCGTGTTTAAACTTGACTCGAACAGAACATTAAGGGTGACTCACTCATGACACATTTGATACCAAATATTGGCTGGTTGAGAGACATGGACAGTAGCCTGCCTGGGAAAGACTGAGGGCAGGAGGAGAAGGGGGCAACAGAGGATGAGATGTTAGATAACATCACTGACTCATGAGTGATGAGTCTCAGAAAACTCCAGGAGATGGGGAAGGACAGGGAAGCCTGGTGTGCTGCAGTCCATGGGGTCACAGAGTTGGACTCGACAGAGACTGAGAAACAGTAAATTGGCTGCTTGCCATGCTGGGGGCAGTTGACTAGAGAGGGCACACATGTCCCCTGCTGAGCTTGTCACAGCTTGGTGACTTGTCTGAGAAGTAGGGTCCCAAGGAAGAGGAAGTGGGAGATGCCAATCCAAAGACTAAACCCAGAATTAACAGAGCATCATTTCTGCAGTGTTCTGGCTATGCAGTTATAGCATCAGTCTAGATTCAAATGGTTGGAAAACAAATTCCCCTCTTGATGGAGAGAGTGACAACAGAGTTTTTGCCATTTTTAATCCCCAACTGGTTTTTGGAGCCACGGGAATTTTTCCCTACTCAGACTCTACACTGAACCACTTAGATTGTCATTAAATCTGGCATTCCAGTAGCACCTCTTTCACCAATTTGGCCCCTGTCACATTAAGTTCTTCTGCTCCAGTATTGTCTTCTTTCTTTCTCCATTACTGCCTTTTAAAAAACTGAAGTATAGCTGATATACAATATCATATATGTTACAGGTGTATAATATAGTGACTCAGAATTTTTAAAGTTGTACTACATTTATTGTCATCATAAAATAAGTATGGCTGTGTTGTATAATATATCCTTATAGTAATAGCTTATTTTTAAATTATTTTTGCCTGTTTTAAATCTTAGAAGTTGTGAACATCCCAAGTCAGAGACTACATTCCTTTCACCTTACTTACCATTTCAATATTAAATAAACACAAGGCTTTCTCAGATGGCGCTAGTAGTAGAGAACTCACCTGCCAATGTAGGAGACATGAAAGATGCGGGTTTGGTCCCTGGATTAGGAAGATCCCCTGGAGAAGAGGATGGCAACCCACTCCAGTATCCCTGCCTGGAGAATCCCATGGATGGAGGAGCCTGGCGGGCTACAGTCCATAGGTGACAAAGAGTCAGTGACTTAGCACACATGCAAGCACGAACTCAGGCAGCCTGAAATGCCATCTGCCTTCTCCCTTTAGACTGTTGCACACAGTCTTCCTTCCTTGGCTTATAGGGTCCTATTCTTCAATGCAAATGTCACCTCCTGTCCAAATTCTAGGTTACAGTCAATCACTTCGTCCGTTGGACTCCGCACAATTTCACTTGTCATTTTCTCGTGTATTTTGGATACAACTCAAATGTCCCTCAGTCTCAGTCTGTGAGTACAAATGTAGTCATGTTGGTGACAATATCTGACTTTTGTTAACTTGGTAGCCTTTTTTGCACTGGGAGGTGCAGGGTTGTCTTCCTTCCTACCCCAGAATGAGCCTTCACCTCCTGGTGCTGATGCTGTCCAACCATCAGTGTCTTGTGGTTCAACCTGAATCAAAAGCCGATCGCAAAATCCCAAGATCCGGCCTCCAATCTATCAGCACCGTGAAAGGGACACTCGGGTCTCCCGTTAGATTGGGAAGTGTAGGCTTTTTGCCAGGTGGGCGTCTCTGCCCACAGTCAGTGCTTTGAACTGCAGAGATGTCTACTTAAGTAGACTGGGAACTTAATTTTAACGCCGACAGCTGGATATAAACACCAGAATAAACAGCAGAAGAGATGAATGTCTGACCTGGGGCCGAGATGAGCTGGCTGACACTACTAGGACACTGAACCCGGTTCCAAGTTTCCTGGCAGCCACGTCATAAAGGGGACACCTGCTAGCCGACGCTGTTTTCACTGTCAGACACCAGGGCTGCCAGATGCTTTCTACAAAATCTTGCGTGCACTTGATGTATCTTTATCAGCAAGCTCAAATACCTTTGAACCTGGGCGCCCCGCCACACTCAGGAGAAGGCAGAGGAGCGTGCTGCCAGCAGCTACCTCTGATGGGGTCTGGTCTGGGGAGAGGGACGTGGGCCGGCGCTCGTCTTCTCCTCCTGGTGTCCGCTGGCACTCGACTCCGGGTGTCCAGGCAACACTCCGAGAGAGCAGGCCATCAGGCTTTTCCTATCCTTTTGAAGCAGGGAAGGAGGAGATGATGGTCCTCAGGTTTTTTTTTCGCTCAGACAGCGGGCTGTGCCTGCAAAGGGGCGCCGCCCGCGGAGGTTTCAAAGACACCATCGCCTGCACTAGCCTGCCATGCTCGGTACCCGCGTATGGTCCCTCTCTGCATTCCCGTCGGGTGGGCTTCGGGCAGCAGGGAGCAAGCTACAGGCTTCGGCAGAGCCGGATTCCCGGCCGGCGTGTGGGGCGGGCTTTTCGGGAGGGCGGGGTTTAGGCGCGCCGGAGCGGGAGGGGCGGGGCTTCGCGAGGTTGGCCTATGGC
>SJYT01074936.1:49952-134723 GCA_006410635.1 Cephalophus harveyi
AGCGAAGGGAGGGGCGGGGCGCGGAGGGGGCGGCCGGCCGCGGGGAGGGAGTGAGTCACCTGATCGCTGCCCGCGCGGCCGGTCGGGCTCGCTGGCCGCCGTCAGTCGGGCCGCGCCGCGCCTCGGCTGTGGTGAGTGGCTCGCCCGTCCTGAGCGCCGTTCGCCGGGAGGGTTCGGCGCAGCGGTGGCGCGCGGTCGGGGCCGTCGGCCGGTGAGGGGCGGTCTTCGGGCGGGTCCGGGGGAGGCGGCGGAGGGGAGGACGCGGGGCGGCGGCTCTCTGGGTCTGGGCGGCGGGCGCGGGGGGCCTCTGAGCGGCGCCCGCGCGGGGCAGCTCGGGCTCGGGTTCCTGGAGGGGCCGCGTCCGCCGGAAGGGGCGAGCGGCCCCGCGCGCCGCCGCCAGCGCCGCTGTTTACGGGCCGGCTCTGTACTTTACCCGGCGCCGCGGGGCTGGGCGCGGGGCCCCTCCGCCGCCTCCCGGGCGCACCCCACCCCCGCCCCGCTGCCGCGCGCGGTGCGCCCGGCTGTGACACCTCAGCAGCGCCCGCGCGGCCGGCCCGGCTCCGTATTGTTCTCCCGCCCACCCTCGGCCGCCGCGGCCCGCGAGCTGTCGGCCTCCAGCCCTCCCAGCTTGGTTGGGGGTAGCCGGGGGGTGTAGGTGGCGTGTGTGATCGCGGACTCAGAAAGGCCGAGTCGGTGGCTGGAGCACAACCACCACCTTGCGGGGCTGGCTGGGTTTAGCCAAGACTGGCTTAGGGGGGAGCCTCCGGGGGATCCCAGGACCCCCTCCCCACCCACCCCCCACCCTCTTTGTTGGGAGTTTTGCCCAGCAGGCTGTAATCAAAGGCTCCCACAGTCGGGTGAGAGTGGGTGTTGCTCGTAGAGACGCCAGCTTTGTGCGTGTTTCAGACGAGTGCCGTCGCTCGCGCGTCCTTGCGCGGCAGTTTTGTGTCATTGAGTAGAATCATGCAGAAAGGCTTTTGTGCAAAGTGAGCGTTGGGTTCGGGCTGATTCCGAGGTACAGCGTAGTAGTCATTGTGGAAGAAACTGCGTGTGGGGGAGCGGGGGAAAACAAGCTGCGAGGTCAGGCTCGGAGGAACAAAGGCTGTTTTGTAGGGACGCCTTGTCTTTTGGGGGAGAATTTTGTCAGTATCGGGTGTGGAGGGCTAGATCTTGGGTTCCTGTGTTTTGACACTCCTTATAGCCAGGAGGGGTTTGCCTGTCCGGCGGCAGTTCCGAATAGTAAAGGGGTGGAAACACCCGGGCGTGCGAGTGACGGAGCGCGGTTGAGCGCTTCACATGGTCAAGCAGAGAAGTGGGAAGAGGCCGGCTGGCTTCTTCCTGGTCTTGGGTAGTGGTGCAAGGGGCTGGCTGGACTGGAAAAGGCTTCCTACTTCAGTCTTTGGAGTAAAGAAAGATGTTAGTCGTTCATTCGTGTCTAACTCTCTTGTACCCCGTGGTGTGTAGCACGCCAGACTCGTCTGTGGAATTCTCCAGGCAAGAATACTGGAGTGGGTTGCCATTCCCTTTTCCAGGGGAATCTTCCCCACCCAGGGATCGAACCTTGGTCTCCCACTTTACAGTCATATTCTTTACCATCTGAACCACTAGAGAAGCCTGGGGGCGGGGCGGGGAGCGGGTGGGGGAGACACCTGGTGAGTCAGCTTGCAGTAGGACGGCCTTGGTTTGAGTGATAGCCTGGCATCGTGCGTGATTGTTGTTGTTTAACCTATAGCCGTGTCAAGTGCTTTACTATTGTTCAGTTTGTTGGTTGGCTCGCAAGGTAGATGACTCCTTAAAAAGAAAGTTGGGCTGCTGAGTCATTCGCCCCAGCCGGAGAGGTAATTAGGAACAGCTGGTGCCGGTACGCTCATCACATGCCTCCACTATAAAAGGCCAAGGAGCACTCCAGAAGGGTTGCCTCAGAGGCCTGAAGCTGGGGTTGTGTGTGTGTGGATGCAGGTAATCAGTGGGTGAGGTGCCAGCACTCTTAGGAAGCGGCCAAGTAATGCTGAGGTGGTGTTTAAACACAGAGCAGCCTCGTGACCTACTGCCTGAGAAGTTTGTGCCAGTGAGAGCTAAAACAGAGAAAGAAATGTGCAGCTAGGAGTCACCTCCCAACAGTACTGTAACAGAAATATTCATTTCTCTTACTGCACTCAGGGTTTTTGTTTGTTTGTTTGTTTCCCTGTGGTTTTGCTGTTGTGTGGTGTATACATCTCAGAAAATGCGCTTAATCTGTTCTTCATAAAGATTTCTTTAGGAGAATGCCAAAGGAGCCTGCCTCCTGGTTTTTCGTGGACCTTGGCTTTTCAGGCACACAATAGTAGTTTCTGGTGGCGGAGAGGAGAACGTGGGTGGAATTAACAGGTCTCTTTGGGTCAAGTCTAGAAAGCGCTGACTGATGGAAGGCAAACCATATGGCTCTCTGTCTTATTGTCTTAAGAGTGATGACGCTGGTGTCTTTCCAAGTTGGATCATTACTTCTTGCTTTAAAAAACGAGCCCAAGACCCAAGCATACAGTCTCTATTGTCTACAAAGTTTAGGGATGGGAAACGTGAACTGGGAGCAGCTGGCCCTTATCTGTGGTCACAAGAATGAATCTTTTTTCTTTTTGATGGGCTTTTATTTAAGATATTTTGTAGTAGAAAATGGTGCTTTATGTTTGCAACTAGAAGAGATTAGGAATCATGAATTTTTTAGGGATTTGGGCTTCTAAGGTGGGTGCCAGATGATTCATTTGGAAGAAAATAATAAGCCCTTGGATTTTTTTTAAACATCACTTCTATAAAATAAGAAAGACATTAATTTTCAAGGTACAGACTAATAGTACTACATGCATGTTTTATAACATAGATTTTTTTGCATGCCCCCTCACCCCATTGGGAACATAAAGAGTTTGTTAACCATTGTTAATAGTACTCTTTCAACAACTAGGGTCTTTTTTTTTTTTAAACTTGTGATTTCCTCTTAAAAGCTATCATTCTTTCAGATGTTCTTAATTTTTATTTCACATGTAGGTTTTTTTTTTTAAATCCTGTATGTTAAAGATTTAGAAGCTTGAGGGTACATTTCATCATTACATTGTTGATGTTGAGAATGGAAAGAACAAAAAATGCAGAGTTGCCCATTACCTATGATACCATGTATTTTGAATTTGGAGACAGGTCAGAAGGTTGGTTTGTTTCATGGATAGGATCTGAAGTGTAGTAATAAGTGAAAGAGTATAATGGGACCACCGGAAAATAATCTGCACACTGGAGTATAATTTGTATGTAACATATTCTTTGAAAAATTACTCTGTGCTGTTACTCCTCGAAGTCTGCATTTTTAGGAGGCCAAGTTTACAAGGGGCCCCTTTAACAAGGATTAAGAAGACTACAGATTGAGCAGATCACTTGGAAAGTGGCATTTCTCCTCTTAAGAGAATGTGATTTACTCAAAGTCAGCCTTTTAGGCATGCTGGGGGATGGTGAGTATTTACCATTCAGTTAAAGTCTTGTAGGCCATATGCCTTTTGCACTCCTGTACTATGAGAAATGATGTTGAAAACCCCTTAAAATGGCCAGTTGTCAAGAGATTCTCATCACAATGCTGATCCTCTCCCAAGACTTAGGTTTAGGGAATTATCTCTCTCTCCCAGCTTTCTGATCAGTGTTCTGTTAATGGTAGAATCGTCCTAACCCTAAACTCAATTTCCTGAGGCTTCTACATAGGAGACATAAGAGACCCAGGTTTGATCCCTGGGTTGGGAAGATTTCCTGGAGAAGGGAATGGCAACCCGCTCCAGTATTCTTGCCTAGAGAATCTGCATGGACAGAAGAGCTGTACAGTCCGTGGGGCACAAAGAGTTGGACATGACTTACTACACATATGCACGCACTACTAAATGGTGTATTTTATATGGTGGAATGGATGACTTATGAAACTATTTTAATTAAAAAAAAAAAAGCCAAATAAGGTAATCTGCCCAAGCCCAAGGTATGGGTAATTTGAGCACTAATTGCCAGAATCCAGGCCCCTTGGAGAAAGCAAACGTTTCATGACTGCAGATAAAATAGAGCTGTACACCCACCATGAAACCTGGGCTTCTGGCTGCCATAGTATTGACAGAACTGAAGTGGTGGGTCTGATCACTGTACAGTTGACAGAGAAGCAGTGAGCAGAGTTACTGAAAGTGAGTCACCTAAAGCCAGACTGCTGAAGGTCAAGTTCTTGCTCCGTTACTTACATGCCATGAAGCCTCAGACAGGTTACTTCACTTAGTCGTGTCTCCTTTTCTCATCTATAAAATGGGATGATGATATAATCTGCGTCATAGACGTGGTTGCAGATTAAGTACATTAATATGTGTTAAGTGGTTAGAACAGTGCTGGCTCCAGAGTAAACATCAATATGGTTGGTTGGTATTGTCTGTTCTTTAGTTCATTGAAGTATTTGGTTATAGTCCCATCTTGCCACCTCCTTGAGCTGCTTTCCTCATTGATCAGAGGAGAGATTAAAGAGAAGCGCGTGGGTGTGCCGCACATGGCTGCTACTGGGAAAACAACTCAAGTGAACATCCTGACAAATCGCTGGCAGCATCTCAGAGACCACTTCCGAGGGCAAAGAACACAGGACATGGCTTTTTATTAAAGGGACCAGCCGATTAAACAGTCGCAGCCAAATGCTGTAGAGGCAGTTATAACGGTTAATTGGAATTGGCTTTTTAATAAATGAAAACACCTGCCATCCTGCGTCTAATCTATCTATTCCTCCCTTTATGGTTGAGGACGCTGTGATCTGGCAGGTTAGTAACCTGTCCAGTCTCTTCCTGCTTATTAACATCAAGCCAGAACTGATTTATTAATATTGATTCTCGTTTAAGGCTTGTATGTTGTGAACATTTGCAATGTAAATTTACCTGCCAATTACATCTAGGTGGTGTACTTTTTAAAAAATGATGTCCCTGTATTAATATAGCAAGGTATCGATGATGAACAGTGGATATATTTAGCACATAGCTTCTTGCATGTATTAGTAGTTCAGAAAGGGCATGTCAAAGGTTTTGACCATCCTTTTGACTAGAATGTGTCAGTTTCTTACTGATAATGTGTCTTCTATTAGATAAAATAGAAGATGGAGATAACCATGGAATACTGAATGTGATTTGGCTGTGTATGTTCAGTAAACTGTCAGATGCTGCATTGGTGGTATAATGTGGATGCATTTTAGTTCTGTGCTTTGGAAATTGGGAATTTTCTAAAGAGTGAAAGAGAAAACAGTGTTGGCTGCACTCTTAAGTTACTTGAAATGTGTACCAAATTAAAACTCTCAAAACAAAAAACAAAAAAGCAAAAACTCTCCATCATTGAGAATTCTGCTTCCTGTTTCCATCATGGGTGTGAGGATTGAGGAAGCAGCTGGATTTAAATCATACTTTTAGTTCATCTCCTAAGATAGAAAGAAAATTTATCTTGTGACTTCTTTGTCCTTGTAATTGACTTAGGATTAGATTGGGCAAAATATAATTTGGGCTGTCTGGCTACTATTTTCCTTTAATATGATCACTCCTCTGGAACCGATCCTTTGTGCTACTGAGGATCAGAGCCAGTTTAGAGAATATTAACAGCATCATAAAAATTGTCCCCAAGCAAATGTAAGGAACAAAGACAGAGCGGCTGCCGGGATCTTGGTTGTTACCGACTGTCCTAGAAGCACAGCGGGCATGCCATGGAGTCAGCGGGCTGCTGGCTCCTTTCTCAGTACTGACACCGTTTAGGGAATGTTACCTCCATGCAGCTGAAGCTCTGTGCAAGTCGGCCTTTTGAAAAATAAACGTAAGTCATTTTCTTAATGGCTTAGGAAACTTAGTAATCAAAGGATATTTTTGTAAGGAAATAACAGTCCCCCAGGTACTATCTGGT
The DNA here is from genome assembly GCA_006410635.1 of Cephalophus harveyi. Taxonomy (NCBI): domain Eukaryota; kingdom Metazoa; phylum Chordata; class Mammalia; order Artiodactyla; family Bovidae; genus Cephalophus; species Cephalophus harveyi. The sequence continues at coordinate 55,857 of SJYT01074936.1, forward strand.
AAAGTCATTTTTACTTTGTCATTTCTTAGATTGGATCTTAGTCATCATGGTCAGCTGCACTCCATTTCCCCATCCCCCGTTAAAGTCAAATTACATTAAAAAGCGCTTTATATGGTGGGGTCGTTTTTTCCATTTGTTTGTAGCCTGGACATTGGTAGTATCCCACCTCTAAGGTTATAGACTAACCATGGTATGCATATAGGGAATGTCTTGCCTTCTCCTTCTGCCTCCCTCTTCCCCAACACACACACTGCTCTCTCTCTTTACTGACTGGTCAGCCTCTAGGATTCCCAAGGGAGATGTTTTTGCCTAAGGAGGTGACCTCCTAGGACCCTATTGGAATGGTACGACCCATCCACTTCACTTCCTACTTTCTGCTATCTTCATACCCTTAATACCTTATTCTCCTCAAAAGTGTGCCAACGTCTTTTGGAAGTCAGTTAAATCAGTGAGGAGACGTACTTGTCCTTCAGAGAGTTTGCTATAAAATGGGCAGCTACAAAAGATTTATTAGTCTTTCAGTGAATTGATTAGGTTTCAATGATTAGGTTGTCTTTTTGGAGTAAGTGGGGTTTGGTAAGATCAGTAATTTCATTAGATCAGTAATTTCATCACTGATTTCATTAGTATTTTGCACTGAACTGTTTTATAAACTGTGCTTGTCAGATCTTGGCCTAAGACACTTTTCATTTTCAAAGTATCTTGTTGTTCAGTCTCAGTTGTGTCCAGCTCTTTGCCACCCCATGGCCTGTAGCACATCAGGCTGCCCTGTCCTTCGCCATCTCCTGGAGCTTGCTTAAACCCATGTCCATTGAGTTGGTGATGCCATTCAACCATCTCATCCTCTGTCGTCCCCTTCTCCTTTTGCCTTCAGTCTTGCCCAGTATCAGGGTCTTTTCCAGTGAGTTGGCTCTTCGCATCAGGTGGCCAAAGTATTGGAGCTTCAGCACCAGTCCCTCCAGTGAATATTCAGGATTGATTTCCTTTAGGGTTGAGTGATTTGATCTCCTTGCAGTCCAAGGGTCTCTCAAGAGTCTTCTCCAACACCACAGTTCAAAAGCATCAATTCTTCGGTGCTCAGCCTTCTTTATGGTCCAGCTCTCACATCCATATATGACTACTGGAAAAATATCTAGTGTCTCTTTATTTACTGTTTTTCCGAGGAGTGTTCCCAGCATGGCCCAGGACTCTCCTCCAGATAGGATTTATTACTAAAATTAGAAAGGGAAGTAAAAAAGCCATTGCCCTTTTGATCAGTTCTTTCACACTTGGAAGTGACTTTTGAAGTAGAAAAGCATTTTTGCTTAACTGAGTAGAGCTCTTTGCTTAAATCCCTTCATTCCTAATTGTCATACCAAAGGAAGTGCTGGGTAGGGCTGAATCTGGAACTGCCACCAGCTTTGCCTGCTTCCTTGTCTCTTGGACTGTTGCAAGTACAGTTTAAGCTCTAAATGTATTTCTTTGGTTTGTGTGTGTGTGTGCACGTGCACGCTTGGCCTTTGAGGCGTGCCGGTTGTCACTGGTCAGATTCGTTGCCAGCTCCAGGCCCCGGGAGGGCTGGGACGCCCCTTCCTCCCTGGTGCAGGTTGGCAGCAGTGCTGACCAGTGGCGGGGTCGCCCAGATCCTGGCACGCCTTCCCGCCATTGGTTCTGAGCTACTGGTGTGGAGACGCCCTCCCCTCTGCTACTGAGTTAACTCTGACCAGCCCTCTGATTCCTGAAGAGTAAAGAAGAATCCTGTCTTCAACTTTCAAGGCACTGTGCTCTCTTGTCTTCTGTGCACTTGTCCTTCTTCCCAGCTTAACACACACAAAGGCATATTCTGGTGCATGTAGACCATAGGGTTGCTACACTCATTTCAACATTTGGGATATGCCTGTTTGTTAGGCATTGGATTTCCATTTCATTTATGAAACACATATTTGTGCTTTATATGCCAGGAACTTTTTTAGATATTGGCAGTGTTTTCAGAGATTATAATCTGCAGGGCAAACCATTACTGTAGCGTGTGTTCATTGCCAAAATAGCAACATGTCAAATGTGCCTTGAAAACGTAGGATAGAAGAAGCTTAAGTTTTGGGAAATTAAAAAAGCCTGGGAATGTCAATGATGAGTGCATAGTTTAGTGGAGGAAACAGCTTGTTTTGACAGCTTTTTTGAGAAGAGTAGAGAAGAGAGAATGGTTTTAGTAGGGGGAGGTTAGGTCAGAAAGATGTGTCTTTGTGTATATGTTTTTAAAAGTAAGGTCAGTGAGAAAAAGTTGAAAAATCCCTTCATTCCTAATTGTCATACCAAAGGAAGTGCTGGGTAGGGCTGAATCTGGAACTGCCACCAGCTTTGCCTGCTTCCTTGTCTCTTGGACTGTTGCAAGTACAGTTTAAGCTCTAAATGTATTTCTTTGGTGTGTGTGTGTGTGTGCACGTGCACGCTTGGCCTTTGAGGCGTGCCGGTTGTCACTGGTCAGATTCGTTGCCAGCTCCAGGCCCCGGGAGGGCTGGGACGCCCCTTCCTCCCTGGTGCAGGTTGGCAGCAGTGCTGACCAGTGGCGGGGTCGCCCAGATCCTGGCACGCCTTCCCGCCATTGGTTCTGAGCTACTGGTGTGGAGACGCCCTCCCCTCTGCTACTGAGTTAACTCTGACCAGCCCTCTGATTCCTGAAGAGTAAAGAAGAATCCTGTCTTCAACTTTCAAGGCACTGTGCTCTCTTGTCTTCTGTGCACTTGTCCTTCTTCCCAGCTTAACACACACAAAGGCATATTCTGGTGCATGTAGACCATAGGGTTGCTACACTCATTTCAACATTTGGGATATGCCTGTTTGTTAGGCATTGGATTTCCATTTCATTTATGAAACACATATTTGTGCTTTATATGCCAGGAACTTTTTTAGATATTGGCAGTGTTTTCAGAGATTATAATCTGCAGGGCAAACCATTACTGTAGCGTGTGTTCATTGCCAAAATAGCAACATGTCAAATGTGCCTTGAAAACGTAGGATAGAAGAAGCTTAAGTTTTGGGAAATTAAAAAAGCCTGGGAATGTCAATGATGAGTGCATAGTTTAGTGGAGGAAACAGCTTGTTTTGACAGCTTTTTTGAGAAGAGTAGAGAAGAGAGAATGGTTTTAGTAGGGGGAGGTTAGGTCAGAAAGATGTGTCTTTGTGTATATGTTTTTAAAAGTAAGGTCAGTGAGAAAAAGTTGAAAATGCAGGATATGTGTTTATTTTGCCCACGGCTAGTTCCTCTTATGGTTGCAAGATGACTGCCACAAGTTCAAGTGTACAAGTAAGTATGACTAAGTTTCTTGGAAGAAGACTTTTTTTTTTTCCTGTGATGCCTCTCTATCAGTGATAAAAGCCTTTCCCGAAGACCTCATAGTAGATGCCACCCCAGCCTCTCCTCTGTTGAGTCAGCATTGCATAAGTTTACATCTAAACCAGTCAGTGTCGAGGGAAGGGGGACCACAGTGACTGGCTGAAATAGATTGTGATTCGTCTTAGGTTGGAACTAGGGTTTGCTACCCCCAGAAACTCATGGCCTCAGGTGGAGTAGACTTGTAGGCACAATCAGGATTTGGTTAGAAAATGAGGGAGGCAAATGATAGCTGGATGGCCCAAAAGGGTCATGCTTGCCTGCTACTTACACCAACACTACAGGCAGACAGGTACTTTTTTTTTTTTTTTAATTGGAGTATTTTTGCTTTACAGTTGGAGTATATTTCTGCTGGACAGCAAAGTGAATCAGCTGTATGTACACATACATCCTTTACCTCTTAAGCCTCCCCACTCCCCCAAGCCCCACCAATCCACCCCTCTAGGTCATGGCGGAGCACTGAGCTGAGCCCCCTGTGTTAGCAGCCTCCCACTAGCTATGTGTTTTACACAAGGTAGCATATAGATGTCATTGCTACTCTGTAGACACATACTTCTGAGCAGAGAGAGAATATGTGGTTGTCTATGGATTTGAGGTTTTAGGTGACTTTTTTTCCCCCCTCTTATTTCCTACTGTGATCAAGTATTATTTTTACAATCAGATCACCTAAATGTTTTATTTTAACGTGATTTAAAAGTTGTGAAAATTTGCCCATTCTACCCCAAAAATTAGGTGTAGAAGGAATATATTTCTTTCGGTCCTCTGAACAGTTCTACAGTTCTCTGTGATCCTCCTCCTGCTTGCAGGGAAAGGAGAATACATAACTGTGTCTTGTAGCTTCTGATCGTATCTAACCCAAGAGGGACCACTCTCTCTGCCTCTGTAGGGCACGCCCCGCTGTGATGTCTGTGGCTCTCTTGAGTGGTGAGGCTAGTCCGGCTTGGGTAGTTGGTTCATTGCCTGGATCGGCCAGGTCCCTTTGGAACCACGTCCTTGAATCTGGGATACAAACAGATCCGTCAGCCCCTCTTTACACACTCCTTCTCGGAGGGAAAGCTGTCCTGTGGTTAGCTTATTTGCCATACCTTTCAGACTTCAAAATAATTCCACTGCAGTTTTGCAGTGTTTCTGTTACACTCTAGACTGTCCACAGCACTCTGGTGTGTGCTCAGAGGACTTTGTTTCATTCTTGTTCCTTCTTCTCAGTCCCAGGTTTTGGTGCTTTGTTTGGGCTTCCCTGGCGGCTCAGGTGGTAAAGAATCCGTCTGCAATGTGAGAGACCTGGGTTTGATCCCTGGGGTGGGAAGGTCCCCTGGAGGAGGGCATGGCAACCCACTCCAGTACTCTTGCCTGGAGAATCCCCGTGGGCAGAGGAGCCTTATGGGCTACAGTCCTTGGGGTCAAAGAGTCAGACACGACTGAGCGACTAAGCACAGCTCACAGCACGGCCCTTCCCATAGGAAGGGCAAACAAATAGCATAAGTAAAGAAACACGTAGTGTTGTAAATTCTGTAATTAGAACTGCTAATAGGTTTTTTTCCCCCTAGTCGAGAATAATGAATAGCTGTGATAGATGGTTAGGGGAGGCTTCTGAAATGGTATTACTTTTTTGGGTAGAATTTAGAAAGACAGTACTGCCAAAGCACTTTCCATCTCAGATGAAAAACAATAGTATTTGCCTAGTTAGTTGTTCCTCAAATAATATTTGAACCTAGGAATATTTCAGCTTTTTGAAAAATAGGCCTCAAATTAATATTACTTAGCTGACTAAATCTTGGGATTATATGTTGGAAAGTAGCTCTTTAAAGGCTAGGTGGAAAGTCTACAGCTTGATATTTTCCATTTTAGAGATGGTAATTTTGAATTCCAAGAGAACGTCAATAATGAGAAACAGATTTCAAAATTTTAGTTGTAGCTATGTTTATTGAGATACCTTGCACTGTACTGCCTACCAGGGATTAGTGGATTAGGTTATCTTTAAATAAAGCATTTAAATTTAGTACCTCTACTAAAATTAGAAAGTTTCATATCTGTGATTCATATTATAATTGCTTTACTGCAGCTGCAGTCGTGGTGGTTGGTGGCGTTAGTTGCTAAGTTGTGTCGGACTCTTGTGACCCTGTGGACTGTAGCCCGCCAGGCTCCTCTGTCCTTGGAATTTTCCAAGCAAGAGTGGGTAGCCATTTCCTTCTCCAAGGGATCTTCCCTACCCAGTGATTGAACCTGGGTCTCCAGCATTGCAGGCAGATTCTTTATCGACTGAGCCACCAGGGAAGACCTACTACAACTGCTGCCTTATATAATTAACATTGTTACCTAATGTTTTTCTTCTTAATCCGTTTTTTTTTTTTGACTCAGATTTATTAGGAGTCGGGATGAGAAGGTGTTTCTGGAATGGTTGGGAATTTCAGGGGCCCCTTTTCCGTGGTTTTCTTGTGTTTTCAGTTGCTTTGCATACTATATTTGTCAAGTCTTAGACCTACAGAAGGTCATTCTGATCGAGGTCTAGTTTTAAGGCTTTCACTTCCTCTAGGCAGTCAGAAATCATGTAAATCACGGCTATAATTTTTACAGCTTGAAAACAAATGCCGTGAATCTTTCATTATGAATGTCGGACAGGAACACTTATTCTGTATTGAAAGTAACTTTTGGCGAAACATCTCCAGGACTGTGTCCTTCTTTTAAATTTCTACGGATATTTCATTGGGTATAACTTGACTTTGGTTTAAGTTCAGCCTAGTTTAGTGTCAGATTCTTTTTAATGATCTATGTAATTCAAGAAGTGTTGATCAGAAATTAACCAAGTATTATGTAATAAGGGGAAATGTCTACTCCCTAAATATCCTTTTAATCTTTGTCTAACATTCTCATCATATGCAGAGGACACTTGAGGCATTTCCCTCTATTCTTTGTTTTCTTCCTCCTCACTTTTACCCCTGTCCTCAACACAGCATCACTATTTAGATCATGTAATATGAATTGAAATGTAATATTTCAATTACATTGAAGAAGACCTTTTTAACCTTACGATACTACCCTCTCGGGACTTCAGCTTCCTCATCTGTAACGGAAGTGTGTTGTATTGGATGCATGTCATCTTTGAGTTGGGAATTCTTTGGGTCTATGAGATTATCCATTCTCTTGAGCAGACTTGTGTAGTCTTAATACTTTCTTTTTATCTTGTTGCGATCATTACTAGGCTTACTCATACTTTCATTTTTAGAGGTTCCAGAATCTCTGTATTTTGTAGCTTAACTTTTTGGGTTTGTAGAACCTTGGAAAATGTAGTTTTCTTTTGGTCACTTGCATAAAGTTGGCAATAATAACGATAAGTCTTATGCCAGGCACTGTGCTGTTAAATGCAGCCAGCCATTCAGTCCTTGACGTAAGTGTTGGTGTTGTTTTCCTTATGGGGAACCTGTAGGGTGAGGTTAGGGATCTTAGAGATAACACTGTTGGAAATATCTGCATTACCTTAATTCTATCCCACTACTTGTTCTTTCCAATATCATGCTGCTGGTGGTGCTAAAATTGATTTTCTTTTGCTTTTCATAATTCTTTGTATTTTGTGTGTAACTTTATCTTTTTCAAAGGCCTTTGGGACACAGGTAGGGCAGGGACTCCCCACTTAAGTCACAAGGATGCACATTTGCCTGTGTTCACAGAGCTAGACTGGACTTGATGGATCTTTTCTTCTTATTTTCCTGTAACAAGGTCTTCTTTTCCCACATCAAAGCATCTTTTAAAATTTCTTTGAAATTTAATTATTTTCTAATTACTATGAAGATATCAGTGGAGCCTGATTTAAAACAGTGTTTTAGAGTTACCCATGAATTTTCTGGCAGTGATAAATTAGTATCTACTGATGACTGGAGAAAATATCCATTATAAAGGGGGAAAAAGTAACTGACGTTCCTTGGGAGCCCTAAAGACAGCTGAGAAGGAACTGCCTTTTTTTCTGAAGGCACATATTTTTGTTTATAGTTTGTCTGTTTGAACATTTTTCTGATTCTAGAGTAATATGTGTTTATAGTTAAGAATTTGAAGGCAGAAACAGGGAAAAATTACCTAAACGTAACCCTTGTCAATATTTTGATATATATATCCTAGCTGGAGGTGGAGGAACCAAGGTTTGTGGACATCTTCAATGTGAGATGTCTGCTAGACACATACAGGTAGTAATTTGAGTATGCAGTTGGATACGTGAGTACAGAGTTCGGGAATAGGCGAGATTAGACCAAATGAGAATATGAGAGTATACAGCAAGTCCATCAGTGATCGTGTCTGCGCTGTGGGTCTGGATGAATTCTCGTAGGGGGTGTTAACAAAGAGAAGGAGCGATGGGAGGACCAAGTCCTGGTTCCCCAGCACTTAGAGCTCTGGAGGAGAAGGGGGACTCCACTGGGTTGACAAGGGGCTGCTTGTGAGGCGATAAATCGGAGGGCCGTGGTATCCAGGAAGCCAAATGAAGAAAGGATTTCAGGGAGGGGATGATCAACCTGGTCAGTGTTGCTAAGATGCTATCTGAGAAGATTCAAAATTTCCTATTTGGCGATGTGAAGGCTGCTGATCCTCACAGAGTAATTCCCAGGGAGTGGAGAAGACTTGATTTTAGTGGGCTCAAATGAAGAGAAAGAGGGAAGAGCTGGCAGAGAGGGAAGTGGAGACAGTGTGAATATAAATAGTTTTTTTTTTTTTTTTTTTAGGAGTTTTACCATAAAGGCCTGCTCTCCGGGTGGTGCATGGTAAAGACACCACCTGCTAATGCAGGAGATGCAAGAGACGCAGGTTTGATCCCTGGGTTGGGAAGATCCCCTGGAGAAGTAAATGACAACCCACTCCCACATGCTTGCCAGAGAAATCCTATAGACAGAGCAGCCTGGGGTGCTCTAGTCTGTGGAGTGGCAAAGAGTCGGACACGACTGGCCACAGCACAGCAACACTATAAAGGAGAGCAGTAAATTTTACTGTGGTTCGAATGATGTGTGGAGGGTTGAGAGATTTTAAGAGCCATTGCAGTATTTTTGTATAACAATGGAAATGTTGTGTATTCCTCTTTTTCTCATAATTTTCCTTGGTGAGACTGCACAAGCTTGTCAATTTTATTGGTCTCCTTAAAGAATCAGCTTGTGGTTTAAATCATCAGTGTTATCAAAAGCAGCTGTCAGATTTTGTTATGTGAGTGATTTTCTTGGCAGAAATACAACAGGTTTCAGAGAATCAGTGCTCTCAGTTCAGGCACTCAGTCATGTTCGACTCTTTGCGACCCCATGGACCGCAGCACGCCAGGCTTCCCTGTCCATCACCAACTCCCAGAGCTTGCTCAAATTCATGTCCATTGAGTCAGTGATGCCATCCAACCGTCTCATCCTCTGTCGTCCCCTTCTCCTCCTGCCTTCAGTCTTTCCCAGCATCAGGGTCTCTTCCAGTGAGTCAGTTAGGCAGTTTAACAGCTTGTTTCCCTAAAGGATACCCTTAAAATTTTAAAGAATGTATTTGAACTGATATCTTTGTCAATATGGAATTTTAAACAGTATGTATAACATTGTTCCCAAACAAGAAATCTTACTATATTTTTCTTCCCTGACTATCTCCTAGTTTTGTCAAAGTAATCTAACATTTTGGTTAAAGATAGATTTTTCTCTTTATCAAATTCCATTTCTATTTGAGGACTCTTTAAAAAGTTGCAATAAGACTCACAGCTGTTATCAGCAGTTTAGACTTTAACTGAGTTTCACTGTTTTTTTTATTTTGTTTATTGTCTGTTTAAACATCTTTTAGGTTTATGTTTTTACAAAGTATTACATGTTTTTGATATAAAGCAGTCTCATCTATCGCACACCTAGTTTGGCTTCAGAGGTAATATTCGTCTTTACCCGTTTCTGCTATTTAATGTTCTTTGGTGGTTACCTCTGTCTGTCTAGTTTGTTTGTGCCCTCATTATATTTGTGAACCTAAGATGCTATCTGTTTGCAGATAACAGTATTTAAGGCAGTATCTTTTGACTCAGTATAAGTCATAAAGAAATACTGCTTTTCCTTTGGGTTCTGTCTGATTCTCTCTCTCACCCTGTCCCCTTTATTTGTCATGGTTAATAACGTTTCATTTAATAACCATAATTAAGTCTCCCATTATTTGTTCTGAAAAATGAAAACCAGTTAGCAGTGTTCATGTTATTATACCTGTGTCAATATTGAACACTGGAAAGCTAAGTAACATGCTATTACATTTCTCTTCTTACAGTTTCAAGGTCACTGGATGCCACTCAAAAACATTTATTTTTTATTGAAATATAGTTGATTTATAATGTTGTGTTAGTTTCAGGTATGTAGCAAAGTGATTCAGATACACACATATTCAGATTATTTTTTTTTTATAGATTATTTGAGAATATTGAATACAGTACCCTGTGCTATATAGTATATCCTGGTTGGTTTTCTGTGTAGTAATGTGTATGTGTTAATCCCAGACTCCTAATTTATCCCTCTCCCTGCCCCTCCTTTCCCCTTTCGTAAGCATAAGTTTGTTTTATATGTCTGTGGGTCTATTTATATTTTATATGTAAATTTATGTGTATCTTTATTTTAAGATCCCACATATAAGTGATATCATATGATATTAGTCTGGCTTACTTAGTATGATACTATTTAGGTTCATACTTGTTGTTGCAAATGGTATTATTTCATTCTTTTTTTAAGGCTGAGTAATATTCCATTGTGTGTGTGTGTGTGTGTGTGTGTATGTATGTATACACACACCCCCCACATCTTTATCTGTTTATCTGTCGATGGATATTTAGGTTGCTTCAGTGTCATGGTTATTGAAAGTAGTGCTGCGGTGAATGTTGGGGTGCACATATCTCTTTAAATTATGGTTTTCTCTGGGAAAAAGATTGTCGGATTGTATGGTAGCTCTGTTTTTAGTTTTTAAAGGAACCTCCATACTGTTCTCAGTGACTATATGCATTTACATTCCCACCAACACTGAAGGAGGGTTCCTTTTTCTCCACACTCTCCTTCAGCATTTACTATTTGTAGATTTTTTTGATGATGGCCCTTCTGACTAGTGTGAGGTGATACCTATTATAGTTTTGATTTGCATTTCTCTTGGTTGTTTGTGATGTTGAGCATCTTTTCATGTGCCTCTTGGCCATCTGTATGTCTTCTTTGGAGAAATGTCTGTTAGATCTTCTGGCTATTTTTTTGATTGGGTTGTTCGTGTTTTTGATATTAAGCTGTATGAACTATTTGTGTGTTTTGGAGACTAATCCCTTGTTGGTTGCATCATTTGCAGTATTTTTTCCCATTCATAGATTGTCTTTTCATTTTGTGTAATGTTTCCTTTGCAGTGCAAAAGCTTTTAACTTTCATTAGGTCTTATTTGTCTTTTGTTTTTGTTTTATTTCCGTTACTCTGGGAGATGAATTTAAAAAGATATGCTCTAATTTTTGTCAAAGAGTGTTCTGCTTGGGTTTTCCTCGGAGTTTTACAGTATCCATTCTTAGATTTAGGTCTTTAATCCATTTTGCATTTATTTTTGTGTATGGTGTTAGAGAATGTTCTAAGTTAATTTTACATTGAGCTGTCCAGTTTCCCTAGCACCACTTACTGAAGAGACTCTTTCTTCTCTTTTGTCTGCTTTGTCATACATTAACTGACCATAGGTGCATGGTTTATTTCTGTGTTTTCTCTCCTGTTCCATTGATCTATATTTCTGTTTTTGTGCCTGTACTGTGCTGCATTGAATACTGTAGCATTGTAGTATAGTCTGAAGTCCGGTAGCCTGACTGCTCCAGCTCTGTTTTTCTTTTTCAAGGTTTCTTTGGCTATTCATGATCTTTTATGTTTACAAAAACATTTCTAACATCAAATTCAAATAATCGCTAACAATTACGAAACATTGGTATGTGTCAGGCGCTCCTAAGGGCGTTCAGTTCAGTCACTCAGTCGTGTCCGACTCTTTGCGACCCCATGAATCGCAGCACGCCAGGCCTCCCTGTCCATCAGCAACTCCCGGAGTTCACGCAGATTCATGTCCATCGAGTCCGTGATGCCATCCAGCCATCTCATCCTCTGTCTTCTCCTTCTCCTCCTGCCCCCAGTCCCTCCCAGCATCAGAGTTTTTTCCAGTGAGTCAGCTCTTCACATGAGGTGGTCAAAGTACTGGAGTTTCAGCTTTAGCATCATTCCTTCCAAAGAAATCCCAGGGCTGATCTCCTTCAGAATGGACTGGTTGGATCTCCTTGCAGTCCAAGGGACTCTCAAGAGTCTTCTCCAACACCACAGTTCAAAAGCATCAATTCTTTGGCGCTCAGCCTCTTCACAGTCCAACTCTCACATCCATACATGACCACAGGAAAAACCATAGCCTTAGTCGGACCTAGTCGGCAAAGTAATGTCTGCTTTTGAATATACTATCTAGGTTGGTCATAACTTTGTTTCCAAGGAGTAAGCGTCTTTTAATTTCATGGCTGCAGTCAATATCTGCAGTGATTCTGGAGCCCAGAAAAATAAAGTCTGACACTGTTTCCCCATCTATTTCCCATGAAGTAATGGGACCAGATGCTATGATCTTCGTTTTCTGAATGTTGAGCTTTAAGCCAACTTTTTCACTCTCCTCTTTGACTTTCATCAAAGATGTGTATAAGAGACAGCTCGTGGCTATAGTCCATGGGGTCGCACAGAGTCGGACACGACTTCGAGACTGAGCATGCACTTTTGTGTGAAAGATAGGGAAGTTCTGCACTTGATAACTGCCCTTTTGGGGATGAACACACTAGTATGTCAAAGACTGATTAGACCTGCAACACAGAATGCTATTTTCGTTTTCCCACCTTAACTGACCATTCTACACATATCTGAGGTTATTGTTACTTCTCCCAGCAATCTTGATTCCAGCTTGTGTTTCATCCAGCCCAGCGTTTCTCATGATGTACTCTGCATATAAGCTAAGGTATATTATTTCATTTGATCGTCCCAGCAGAGTCGGACAGGACTAAGTGACTGAACAACAACAACGTGAAGTACTGTTCTTGTCCCTTCTCCCCCTCCCTCCAAAAAAAGGAATTGTTAGAGGTATGTAATTTGCCCACTGGCAGGGTTGTCCTCCAGTTATAAAAGACCGTTCCATGCTGTTCACCTCTGGTGATCTCTAGAGCAGACAGCGACCATATTTGCAAGGTTTCGAGAGAGTTTGTCTTAGATGTGCCCTCTGATGATTCATCTCTGTCCTTCTTTATTTCTAGTCCCTGATTGTGCAGTCTTGTAGATGTCTGGGGCAAATACTTCGAAAGTGGTGTAGAAACGAAGCTACCCTTGGAAGAGGCTGAGTGAATTTGGGAATTTTACTCTTCGGGGGAACTGTTGGAAGTTTTCACTGTGCCTTTTCTTTTCACTTTCCCTTTGAGGATCTTGCAGGAATCCTAAGTTAACTGGCATCATAACTACTGCACCGCCCTTTTTGCCCATCAGTTGCCTATCTTAGAAAACCCATAGTTAATGTCATATTTCATAATGAAATATTGAACACTTTCTTTACAGGGGAATAAGACAAGGATGCCCTTTCTCACCACTCTCACTACCGAATCATTGCAGTAAGGGGGAAAAAGTGTAAAGATGGAAAGAAGTAAAACTATCTCTATATGCAGATGACATGATTGTGTACATAGAAAATACTAAGGAATCTACAAAGAAACAGATCTAATAAGTGAAGTAAGGTTGTGGAGAATTCAAGGTTAATATTTAAAAACATCAATTTTATGTCTATATTATCAAAGAAAACCAGAAACTGAAGTTTAACAAACAAGTCCTTTTATAGTAACTATTAAAAAAAAACACCAAAATAATTAAGAATAAGTTTAACAAAAGATGCACAAGATCTCTTTCCTAAGAAACTTCATAATGATGCTGAGAGAATTAAGAAAGACTTAAGTAAGTGGGGAGATATGCCATGTTTATGCCTCAGAAGACTCAGTTTGTTAGATGGCAGTTCTCCCAAAATTGTTGTTTAGATTCACTGCCATCTTGATCAAAATTCTGCTGGCCCTTTCAACTTGAGAAGAAGACAGTCCAGTTAAAAATGGATAAAATAATGGGACAGACATTTCACAGAAGATATACAGAAGGCTAACAAGCCTATATAGAGATGCTCAACAGTATTAGCCACCAAGAAATGCAAACTAAAACCACAGCGCTGTTGTTAAATTGTCCATTCGTGTTCGACTCTTTGCGGCCCCATGGACTGCAGCATGCCAGGCTTCCCTGTCCTTCACCATCTCCTGCTGTTTCACTGTATATTTATTAGGATAGCTAAGATTAAAAAGACTGACATTACCGAGATTGGTGAGAATGTGGAGCACCTGGAGTTCCCACACACTGCTGGTAGCAACAAAAGGATGCAATTACATTGGAAAAGTATTTAGCAGTTTCTAAGAAGTTAAACAGAAACTCAGCATATCACTCAGTTTCTCCACTTCTAGGTATTTAGTTACCCAAGAGAAATAAAGTATATGTCTGTGAAGATGTTCCCTGAAGCTTTATTAGAGCAACCCCGAAACTGGAAACAGTACGTCTTTATTACGAGCTTCCCAGGTGGCGCTAGTGGTAAAGAACTTGCTGGCCAGTGCAGGTAGATGTATGAGACACAGGTTCGATTCCTGGGTCGGGAAGATCCCCTGGAGGAGAGTACAACAACCCACTCCAGTATTCTTGCCTGGAGAGTCCCTGGTGGGCTACTGTCCGTGGGGTGGCAGAGTCAGCCACGAGTGAAGTGACTTAGCACACAAGCACACATCTTTATTACAATAAATAGTGCATCCACACTTAAATGGGTAAACATATGGTGATATGTACATATAATGGAATACTGTTCAGCAATAAAGAACCCAAACATGGAATGTACGCATCCTGATTGTCATTAAACTGAGTGAAAGAAACCCAGGGCCAGAGTAAGTTCTGTTTACATAAACAGAATGTGTTATTCTGTTTACACAAAAATCATGGAAAATGCACACTGATCGACAGTGACATAAAAGCAAATCATTGGTTACCTGGGACCCAGGGGACCAGGGAAGGAGAGACCTCAAAGAGGCATATGGAATTTTGAGAAGTGGTGGAAATTTATCCTGATTGTGGTGGTGGTTTCATCCAAACATACAAGTATCAAAACTCACTGAATTCTGTATTTTAAATTTAAAACTCATTGAGTTCATTCAATGTGAATCCTGCCTCTTAGTTGGTAAATAAAATAGTGAGCGACAAGTGCATGATAGACAATATATAATTCAGTAAATACGCCGTATTGGTATTCTAGTTGCTAGTTCTTGTTTTCAAAACGTAGTCATACTCCATTGAGATGTAACAGTCCCATTAAGAATCGAATAGCTGCCGCATATGTTACACAAAGCAGAGGCCTCATTGTTTCTTACATTCGTTGTAGTAAGAGGATATAACTAGTAAGAAGAATCTGTAGTAAGAAGAATCTGTTACTCTTCTTTTGGTTCTAGAACTTGGATTTCCTATGTTCGTTCTTCCTTTGTTGTTGTCCTTGAGTCTCTAAGGCGTGTCTGACTCTTTGTGACCCCAAGGACTGCAGCATGCCAGGCTTCTCTGTCCTTCACTGTCTCCCAGAGTTTCCTCAAATTCATGACTTTGAGTCAGTGGTGCTATTTAAGTGTCTCGTCCTTTGCTGCCCCCTTCTCCTATATTCCCCTTCCAATTAATTGAACATTATGGTTAAATGAGAATTGACCAGAAAATAGTTTTTATTTGAAGTCTTACTGCAGATACCTTTAGGAACTGCCCAAATTCCTATGTAAGTTGATTATAGTGATCATTGTCATATCTTTTACTCCAAGGTATCATTTTCATTTCAAACATTGCCAGGCTATATTCTTCTTAAATGTGTGGACTGTCTTTTTTTTGTGTGTTTTCACGGCACCAGTCTGCTGTATGGCACAGGTAGGCACTTGTAGAAAGAACATTTGTCATCCTTAAGTGAAAGATGAAGGATATTTGGATGATGGTCCTTCTCTCTTATATGAGTCCTTGGTGTTAAGTTACTTCCCATGCCCTTTTACACTGAGAATTAGAAACCAACCAACCAAGTTGTGAGACTTTTCACTGAAGTGAATAAAAGTCCAGCTCTTTTGTGCACAGGGAACTTCATCTTCATTCTGAATTTCTGTTCTGAAGCATTATAGATCTGGCTCTATGATGGAATATTCACCTCAGGATTTTAAAAGTTTGTATATTTGTTTTAGATAAATTACCTTAAAGTTATTAAAATGTGGTAAAGTCACAGGAACTTTTTTCATTAAAAAAAAAAATGACTTGGAAAGCAAAATATCAAGAGGTGATTTAAAATTTAAATTGTTGTACTGAGCAGAGAGCAGAAGTTATTTCCAAATTGAGATACAGGAAGCTTTAAAATGCCTGTTCATCCTTTATCAGCATTACAGAATGAATCAGCAGTTTGCTCAGGTCAGTGAACCTTTGTTTCGAATTATAACAATGATTTCTATTTCTAAGAACATAGAAAAATTCAGGTGTAACATGCTGCTGCTAAGTCACTTCAGTCGTGTCTGACTGTGTGACCCATAGACGGCAGCCCACCAGGCTCCTCCGTCCCTGGGATCCTTCAGGCAGGAACACTGGAGTGGGTTGCCATTTCCTTCTCCAATGCATGAAAGTGAAAAGTGAAAGTGAAGTCACTCAGTCGTGTCCGACTCTTAGTGACCCCATGGACTGCAGCCCACCAGGCTCCTTCGTCCATGGGATTTTCCAGGCAAGAGTACTGGAGTGGGGTGCCATTGCCTTCTCATAGGAGTCTAAATTTGGAGTTAATAAATTCACAGAATTTTAGGCCCGGAAGACTCTGTGGGGATGTTATAGCTTACTGTTTGTTTATGTTTGAAAAATGTCAGAAGGTGACTGAGTGTGCCATTCTTAGCTAATTTAGTTACTCCTTAGTTAATG
This sequence comes from Cephalophus harveyi, assembly GCA_006410635.1. Lineage (NCBI taxonomy): Eukaryota > Metazoa > Chordata > Mammalia > Artiodactyla > Bovidae > Cephalophus > Cephalophus harveyi. The sequence continues at coordinate 72,201 of SJYT01074936.1, forward strand.
TTACTTGGTAAAAATAGATTACTGACCACCTAGATGGTTTTCAGAATGAGGAAAGTTGAATTTGAATTTCAGAATAACTTTATGTAGGGCTCCACACTAGTGAGGCCAGGGTCGGGTAATTGTATTTCTGACTCTGGAAAAGCTATCCAAGGACTTTTCTCTGAGTACTTGGCTCAGCGGCATTGTTCCTCTGTGTGTTGGAGTGGCTGACTGTGCTGTGTCTGGAAGATGAAGTTAGAGGATCTGCGTTTTGGGTTTATACTAAAAATGCCGTCATTCATTCAGAAGCAGGTACCTGCACTGGGCCAGATACTCTGTTACAAGCTTGAGCTGTGACAGAGAACAAGTCAGGCAAGGTGTTGGCATTTAAGCTGAGGCCTAACAGGTGAGGAGTTGGCCAGCTGAAGAGTAGAAGCCCAGGGGTTGGGGACAGCATGTGCAGAGGTCCTGAGGCTGGCAGGAGCCTGGTGCCCGTGGAGCGGGAACGAGGACGGTCAGGCTGGAAAACCACGAGAGAGGAAGGCGAAGGCTTTGAGGCATGGCTGGATCCAGCCATGCGGATCTGGAGGACACGCTAAGGATTTAGAATTGATCATAAGGAATTTGGAAGACATTGTGGGGTTTTTAGCAAGGGAGCTATAACTTTGATGGAGGGGAATAAATTGGAGGGGATCATGAGAGGATTCAGGGGCCTGAGGCTTTTGTTATTTTTATTGTTATCATTGTTAATAGCCACTAATATTTAAAATCTGTTGGCTTTGGGCCAGACACTGTGCTCAACCCTTTACCCTCATCATCTTCATGTAAACCTCGCAACAACCCAGTGAGGTGCTGCTGTTGACCTTGTTTGAAACCAAGACCCAACCCAGCAAGGCTAAGCAGGTTGCCAGGGCCACACAGCCAGTAAGGGGCAGAGCTGAGATTTGAACCCAGGTGCTGTATGATTCTAGACCCTGTTCTGTTAGCCAGTGGTCTTATGTTTTCAGTGTGTGAGGTCATGGTCCATTATTGGTTCTTAAAATTTGAGTGGATCACAACTGGATTTTTTTTTTTTAATAGAGTAGAAATTAGACTATGTTGCACTAGTAAGGATAAAATATTGCTGTGTGAACGTTTGTGTCACTTTTTATTTTACATAATTATAGTTGTACGTGTGTGAGCTTGTGAGGCCTTGCAAGAGGATAAACAGCATTTTTCTAGGCAAGAGCCAATGTGGCTTGGACTGGAGTTGTGGCAGGACAGATGGACACAGGTGGGTCTTAGCTGCAAGGAACAGGGGCACCAGGGCTTAGGAGGAGACTGGACCCCAGGGCCGAGCATGGGAGGTCTCAGGGACGAGGCCCAGGTTTCTGGGAGGAGTCGGGTCAGTCCACTTAGGGGGAGACCTGACTCTTTTAAGAGGGATCGTCCCAGGTGGCTGTTTGACTCCCTGATTTTCTAGCTTCTCTCAGCTGCAGCTGTTGGAACTTGGTGTTGGCATACGGCCCAAAGCTGTAAGCTGGCCATGAATTTATGAGGTAGCCTGTCAGCCAGAACTGCCTGAACAAGGGGACTGAGCCAAAAATAAACTCTCTCTTGAGGCAAGTAGTGAACAGAGTAGTTGGAGCAGCATGTGATGGTTGGATTACATGTGGGCTGACAGCAGCTCTGTGGGGACTGGGCCTTGCTTGTTTTAGGTAAAAGTCCCTCTCCGTTTATTATGTGTTCTTCAGTGTCTTTCAGTACAGTTTTCTTTTTTTTTAATTGAGGTAAAATTGGTATATAAACATTATATACCTATAATGTTGCTCAGTGGCGTCTGATTCTTTGCAAACCCAAGCCCTGCAGCCCGCCAGGTTCCTCTGTTCATGGGATTCTCCAGGAAAGAATACTGGAGTGAGTTGCCATTTCCTTCTCCAGAGGATCTTCCTGACCCAGGGATCGAACCCGGGTCTCCTCCATTGCAGGCTGATTCTTTACCGTCTGAGCCATGAGGGAAGCCTGTTCCCCTTTAGTAACCAGCAGTGTAGTCTCTGTGTATATGGATTTTATTTTGTTTTGTTTGTTTTCTTTAGACTCCATATATGAGTGAGGATCACACAATAGTTATCTTTCTCCATCTGACTTATTTCACTTAACCTTATACTGTCAAAATGGCAGGATTTCATTTTTTTATGGCTGAGTAGTGTAAATGTACATCACATCTTTATCCATTCATCCGTTGGTGGGCATTTATGTTATTTTCATATCTTGGCTATGATAGATAATGCTTCATTGAACATGAGGGTGTGTATGTTTTATAGTTGGTGTTTTCATATTCTTTGGATTAATACCCTGAAGTGGAATGGTTGGATTATACAGTAGTTCTGTTCTTCATTTTTTTGAGGAATTTCCCCAGTTCTCCATGGTGGCCTCACAGAGTATGAGGGTGGAATTTATGTAGTTTTATATCATCATCAGGGCAGATGATAGGACAGAATAAGAAGGCTGGGGACTTGTCCAGGAACACTGCAAGGCACACGGTCACTGTTGAATCCGGCTTGGCTGGGGAGGTGGACAGTCTTGGATAAAGTGGAAGGCAGTGGTCCCTGCAGTACCGCACATACCAGATACACGGTTTCATTGAATGATAGCTCCTCCCCACTACTCTTAACAACAGTTCCTTATGTTGATAGCTGAAATACCAGGACCAGTTGCAAAAGGGAACTTACTACCCTTTCAGTGTGGGCATAACCCGAAAATCAAGTTAGTCCTCGGACGTGGTTTTCGAGTTGCCATGATTTCATGTGGTATGCTAAATCAGTAAATAAATGCTAGGTTGTGATCCCTTGACCTTGGGAAAAGTTTAACCACATAGTGAGAGATTTTATTTTCATTGACTGTTTCTGAGGAACTTAATATTTCCGCTATAATGAGCACCTTAAAAATGAACACATAGGTAAAATAGAACTCATAGATGCATGTCTTGTGTGGTTACTGAGACACTGTGTCTTTGAGGTAGAATTCACCTATGATTGGGGCTTCCCAGGTGGCGCTAGTGGTAAGGAACGCGCCTGCCAAGGCAGGAGATGTAAGAGACGCTGGTTTGATCCCTGGATTGGGAAGATCCCCTGGAGGAAGAAATGGCAACCCACTCCAGTATTCTTGCTTGGAGAATCCCATGGACAGAGGAGCCTAGCGAGGTACAGTCCATAGGATCGCAGAGACTGGGACACAACTTTGGGCCTAGTCTGTCTGGATTTAGTAGTTTTATTTCTTACATTTTTGTTTGGCCTATAGCAACTGTGAAAACAGTAATGTTTATTCAGTCATGTAACATTTGAGGACCTTCGTGTTTCGGGACATGAGTAAGGTTCAGAAGAAAAACAGGGATCACCCTGTGAGGAGCTTGTGGTCCCTGGGTCAGGAAGATCCCTTGGAGCAGGAAATCACAGCCCACTCCAGTATTCTTGCCTGGAAAATTGCATGGACAGAATAGCCAGGTCAGATAGTCAGACACAATGTAGCAACTAAACTATCCTTTTTGGAGTGGGGGCTGGGTCAGTTCAGTTGCTTCCTCTTGTCTGATTTTTTGTAACCCAATAGACTATAGCCCACCAGTCTCTGTCCGTGGAATTCTCCTGGCAGGAATACTGGAGTGGGTTGCCATTTCCTTCTCCAGGGGATCTTCCTCACCCAGAGATTGAACCCAGGTCTCCTGCATTGCCGGCAGATTCTTTCCCGACTGAGCCACCAGGGAAGCCCATAGTTGTTCATATGTATGTTGGGTATATATACAATCAAAAAATGTTTGGAGGCTACTGTGTATTAGTATGGGCCTCCCAGGTGGCACTAGTGGTAAAGAACCTGCCTGCCAACATAGGAGACATAAGAGACGCGGGTTCAATCCCTGGGTTGGGAAGATCCCCTGGAAAAGGGCATGGCAACCCACTCCAGTATTGTTGCCCGGAGAATCCCATGGACAGAGAAGTCTGGTGAGTTATAGTCCAAAGGGTCGCAAGGAGATGGACATGACTGAAGCAACAGCACGCGTGCACATATGTTAGTATATGTTTTTAAAAACATACGTTTTTGATAATCTTCTCTTTTGTTTTAGTGTTTTGAGAAAACCAAGAGTTCCTCTGTATGGTAAACCATGTTGTTAATGATGGAGTAGTCCTATTTGTTACCTACATTTTATAGTGTTAAGTAAGACTTGTTATGTAAAAAGATTCATTACTAAGATCTGGCCTGGCAGACCTGAGTCTTTAGATCAAGGAAATCCTCCTCTTCTTGGTGTTGGAGGAGCTTTGGCTTTTGTAGAATGTGCCCCTTGTTCTGGAGCACCACACCCTCCTGCCTGCTGTCAAGTGTTGGGAAATGGGGGACACAGAATGTGGAGTGCTCTGTGCCTGTTCCACCGTTTAGCCCAGCCCAGAGTGTGACCTCTGGTGACCTACACGCACCCATTAATGTCTTAAAGCAACTGATTGGGATGCCACCCAGAAACTTCTCAGCCTTACCGGTTTGCTCATTGGAGCTTTTTTCTTTGTACAAAATGCCTCGTTTCAAAGCCATAAAATCCTTGCTTCAAAAGGTCTTCCCCCCTTCACCCCAAGAATATGTTTCCTATTATTATAAAAATTGCTTATCAAAAACCTCTATTAAAGGAAATGAATAAATGCTTCCAGGCTGTCAGGAGCCTTTTTTCTTTTAAAAGGTTTCTTTTTATTAGGTGTAACATAGGCAAACCCCACTCCAATACTCTTGCCTGGAAAATCCCATGGACGGAGGAGCCTGGTAGGCTGCAGTCCATGGGGTCGCTAAGAGTCGGACACGACTGAAGTGACTTAGCAGCAGCAATATAGGCAAAATTGTCAGTACATTTTTAAAGTATTTCACGTGTTCTGATTTTTTCCACTGCCAAATCACCGTGTTTCTCCAAAGTCATAAATCTTCGAGATGAGATAGCCCTTTAAATTTTTTTTGCTGAATCTACAGTTATCATGTCTGTCAGCCTACAATTCTTTTAGTTTGGCCTCTTTAATCTCCAGTGGAATATGACACAGTTTAAAATTGTCCACCTGTAATCTTTGGGATCCAGTTTCCTCAAGCAGTTTACTTTAGGACTGTGTTTAGGGTCAGGAGATGGATCTGCCGAGTTCTGAATTTGAACACCCTGAAAAAATGTATTAAGTTCAAATCACATTCATTCCTAGGCTATCCTGCCCTAGAGCAGTACAGATCATTGGGGTATGCCAGTACCTTTTTAAAACCAGACAGCCGGGTTCTCAAGATAAAATTTCTAAAAAAAAAAAAAAAAAAAGCCATCTTTGTTTCATGCCAGCATTAAAATTAGAGTACTAAATCAATACAGCTGATAATTTAAAGGCTTAAGCTAGGAGGGGAAAGCATCAGCTCTGTAGTCCTGGACGCCATGGGTATAGTCAACGGTGCACACCCGTCACTTGACCCTGAATCTGGTTTAGGCAGAAGCGTTTGTTTTCATTTGGGTTTTAGTGATGAATATTTTAATCTGATGGGGGGCTTCCCAAGTGGCTCAGTGGTAAAGAACCCACCCGCCAATGTAAGAAACGTGGGTTCGATCCCCGGGTTGGGAAGATTCCCCCGGAGAAGGAAGTGGCAACCCACTCCAATATTCTTGCCGGGAGGAGCCTGGAGGGTCCCAGTCCATGAGGTCGCAGAGAGTCGGACACGACTGAGTGACTAAACAGCAGCCACGTGTTGATGGGTACCTGCCGGGGCCGCCGGGACAGATCTTTTTCCTAGCCGTTCCGTGAGTGACCGCGGCCTGTGTCTCGGCAGGGTTGACAACCGTCAGAAGCATGCTCTCTCGGATCCTCCCGACGCCGCCCCGGACGCAGAATGTGGCTGGGTGAGAACGCGGTGTTCGCCTACGAGTCGTCGGTGCACGGCGCGCACGTGCTGCGCTGCCTGGACGAGCAGCGGCGGAAGGACGAGCTGTGCGACGTGACGGTGCTGGTGGAGGGCCGGCCCTTCCGCGCGCACCGCGCCGTGCTGGCCGCCTGCAGCGCCTACTTCCACGCCCGGCTCGCCGGCGCGGCCGGCGCAGAGCCGCGCATCACGCTGCCCGGAGAGGTGGGAGAGCTCGCCGCGCCTTCATGCAACCAACTAAGTCTCCCCTGGTTGATCCCGTTAGGGCAACACCCCGTCTTCCCAGTCATCCCTTGCCCGTGCTTCTGCAGCCTCACATTTAACTTGCTTCGTAGACAGCCAGGCATTTTCTGTGTCAACTGGTTTCACTTTTTATGGCTGCATCTCAAGGCAGGCGGAATCATAGTTCCCCCACCAGGGATCAAACCCCTGTCTCCGGCAGTGGAAGTGCAGAGTCTTAACCCCTGGACTGCCAGGGAAGTCTCTGATAACTTTGGATGTTAGTTAATATTTGTTGGGCCGTTGAATAGCTCGACCCTCTGTTATGTTTTAATGAAATGCCTCACCAATGGATACGGGCATTCGGAGAGGGCGCACACCTGGGCGGGACTCCCGCTTTGGACCTTTTCCTGTGATGGACAGCTGTGACAGGGATTAGGGTCCTCCCAAGCCTGCATTTGACTATGACCGACCTGCCCTCATGGACGGGGCTGAAAGGGAGTTACTGGGGACAGCCTTCCTGTGCCGCTGTTTTATTGTTTTAACTATGAGTCCAAGTTGTCAGATCTATTCGTTTTTCAAGCCAGATGTTTTAGAATTTGGAGGAAACCTAAAAGATTATGCATTCCAGCCTCCTCATTTTGTCTACAAGTGGCTGTTAGGTACTCCAGAAGGGTTCTCTCCCTTTCTTCTTTCTTGAGATTGAGACAATGTGTGGGTAGAAGAAAGGTGATTTTGTGTCATATTTATAGAGCCTTGTTCTTACACACCTTTCCCCCCAAGCCTATTATGGAGCTCATGCAGCTAGACACTTAGGTTCTTGTTATCATCCTACCACTAAGAGACGACTCTTAGGGTGGGGGTGCTGGGCACACTGATTGTTTTAACAGTTTGTTTGGTTTCATTAGTGATGACAACTAGAAGAGTGTTGAGCCTTGTGGCATTGGGACACACATTTTGTTCATTGTTGTATCTGACAATTTGTGACCCCAGGGACTGCAGCCAGCCAGGCTTCCAGGTCCTTCACTGTTTCTCAGAGTTTGCTTAAACTCAAATGTCCATTGAGGTGGTGATTCTATCCAACCATCTCATTCTCTGTCATCCCCTTCTCCTCCTGCCCTCAATCTTTCCCAGCATTAGGGTCTTTTCACATGAGTCAGTTTTTCACATCAGGTGGCCAAAGTATTGGAGCTTCAGTCCTTCCAGTGAATATTCAGGACTGATTTCCTTTAGGATTGACTGGTTTGATCTTGCAGTTCAAGGGACTCTCAAGAGTCTTCTTCAGCACACATTAGAAGTTGTTAAAAGGAATTTGGACAAAGTATATAGAACCTGTCTATGTACGACAGGTTTGTGTGGGCCGTTCTGTGATGACACTGAGTCTACAGTTTAGCTTATTGCTGGCCATGCATACATACATCCATGAAATGGTAGCTACAGGTTGTCAGTTCTGTGGCAGAAGTTGGAACAAATAATATAATACTAAGGCAGTGGCAAGAAGGGCCAGCTATTGGTCACCCGTTGATCTTTAACAAGTAGCAACACATATCCTAATGGAGATATCCTCTTTATGATCTGTAGTTTAAAATTACTTAAAAAGACTTTCCAAGCAGAAAAGAATTTGATTCATGTATATGGAAGGAAAGATATCTGCATGCAGGTGTGTATATATACATTCATTCATTCTAATTTGAATATACGATACAAATTTTCAGATATTGAAGTGTCTCATCATAATGACAGATTGAAAAGATCATTGTGTAGCTGTCTTTAAAGCCTCTTGATTATTTTATTTAAAAATTCTCAATTAAAACATTTATTGAAATCGTTGTAAATTCACATGCAGGTGTTAAGGCAGAGAGCCCCTTTGCTGCACTCGGCTCAGTTTCTTCCAGTGGTAGTGTTTTTGCAAAATTGTATGTCACAACCAGGATTTTGACAGTAGTACGATTCACCCATCTTAGGCTTTCCTGGTTTTACTTGTACTAAATTGCGTATGCTGTGAAATTCTATACAGTTTCATTTTCTGGGTGGGTCCATATGTCCACTGCCTCAGTAAGGAAACTGAACAGTTTCAGCACCCACCCAAGAATCCCTTGTGTTGCCCTTTTATAATCCTACTCACTTCCTTCCTGGTTTCCATCCATACTCCCTCACCCCCTCCCTCCATTTCTAATCCCTGGCAACCACTAATCTGTCCTCCTTTCTTAAAGTTTTGTCATCTGAAAAATGTCACATAAATGGAATCATACAGTAGGTGACCTTTTGGGATTGGCCTTTTTCCTCTTACCGTAATTTCTCTGAGATTTATCCAAGTCTTAGGCATCTGCAGTGTATTCTTTTCTTTTGCTGAGCATTCTATACTGTGGGTGTACCGGTTTTTATTTAGCTGTACACCTATTGAAGGAAATCAGGCTAATTCCAATTTTGGGCTGTTACAGATAACACTGCAGTGAGCGCTTGTGCAAGATGAGTTTTCATTTTTCTGGCATAAAAGAATAGGAGTGCAGTTGTTGGGACATATGGTAGTTGTATGTTTATAAGAAACTGCCAAACTAGTTTGCAGAGCAGCTGCACCATTTTATGTTCCTACCAGCAATGTGTGAGTTTTCCTGTTTCTCCACATCTTCACCAGTATTGGTGTTGCTATGTTTATTTTATTTTTTTAGCCATTTAAAAGCTAATTAAGTATGCCCAGTTTAGCAGGTGTTTAAGAGGATCACAGAAAAATTATATCTTGATCACTCTTACTGGAATTCATTGTTCTAAAATTAATTTTTGTATTTTGAGCCTAGAATGAAGCTTTCCATGCCCTCAGTAGGTGTCATCTCCCCCTCTCTCTGCAGAGGCAGGTTCAGTGTAAATGTACAGTTTTGAGCTTAAAGGTTTTATTAGCTAGAGTCCTTGAATCTTTGCTGAGACTGTACTAGGCACAAGTTTTAGGTCTTCACGTAGATCACTTTGTAAATCTGAATCTTTAAAAATTTTATTAGAAACTCGAAGATAATTGATAGTTAGCCATTGACTGTCCACATCGTTAGGAATACTTTCATTGCTTTAGCTATTTTGTTCTCTGGCCTTGAATATTCCACTGTAGTAGTTTATCATGGCTGAGGAGTTGTTTGGAATATGGTAACCACGTGGACCTAGGATGGCAACAGACCCTAGCACTTGAAACAGTGTGTTGAACGTTTATCTGTGTTGCTTTATTCCATAGATGCCTTCTTTCCATTAATGTGGAAAGTTGTGGTAATGTTTATATCTTTATCTCATATGAGTAAATCATACTCCATGGATCATCATGAGTGGAAATCTATAAAGTGGAGGGTGTGGTCCCAGTGAACAGGATGTGAGAAACAAGCTTTTCTAGATTCCCTTAGCTTTACATTTCTGAGAAGAATATGTTTTTCTCGCCAAATTAAAATCCCTGTTTTATAAGTATCACAAAGAGGTTTTCATCTGCCACCCTGCTGCTTCTCTCGTCCTTATCTGCTAGACAGTTTTTCATGTGATGTGTTTGTTTTTGTTTTGTATATTAACAGGTGACAGTTAAAGGATTTGAACCTTTAATTCAGTTTGCCTACACTGCTAAACTGATACTCAGTAAGGACAATGTGGATGAGGTGTACAAGTGTGTGGAATTTTTAGGCGTACCTGATATTGAGGAATCCTGCTTTCAGTTTCTCAAATACAAGTTTCTGGACTCCACTGCAGACCAGCAGGAATGCCCCAGAAAAAAATGCTTCTCCTCGCCTTGCCAGAAACCAGATTTTAAGTTTTCACTTTTGGACCAGAAGGATTTAGAAATTGATGAGGTGGAGGAATTTCTGGACAACAAAAATGTCCAAACCCCTCACTGTAAACTGCGTAGGTATCAAGGCAGTGCAAAAGCGACTCCTCCTCTGCAGGACAGTGCCAGCCAGACATGTGAATCCATGTGCTTAGAAAAGGACGCTCCCCTGGCTCTGCCGTCTTTATGCCCCAAATACCGAAAATTCCAGAAAGCGTTTGGAACTGACAGAGTCCGACCTGTGGAGTCCAGCGTCAAAGACATTCAGGCTGCTTCTGTTCAGCCACATGAGCCGTCGGAAAATGAGTGTCTAGGAGGAATCCAGGACTGTGCAGACTTGCAGGTGATTTTAAAATGTGAAGAAAGAAAGTCAGTGATGGAACATGAAGAAGCCAAGAAGAAAGATCCCGCTTCCCAGGGCTCATCCGGAAAAACAGAAACGACTCCCTGCCCCCCCAGTTCTGCAGACCCCCATGGGCTCTACTCTCTGTCTCTCTTACACACGTACGACCAGTATGGTGACTTGAATTTTGCTGGCATGCAAAATACAACAGTGTTAACGGAAAAGCCTTCATCGGGTTCCGATGTGCGAGAAGAGAAGGCTTTCGGTGAGAGTCCAGATGTGAAATCAGACTCCGGCCCCAGGAAGGAGAGTGGCCTTGCCACGAGTGATCTGAGCAGCGTGGAGCGAGAGGTGGCGGAGCACCTCGCGAAGGGCTTCTGGAGTGACATCTGCAGCGCGGACTCTCCCTGCCAAATGCAGTTGTCACCTGCCGTGGCCAAAGACGGCCCAGAGCAGAACTACCCCCAGAAGCGGTCTGAGTGTCCCTGGTTAGGTATCAGGATCAGCGAGAGCCCGGAACCGGGCCAGAGGACTTTCACGACCTTGAGTTCTGTCAATTGCCCTTTTATAAGCACTCTGAGTCCCGAGGGCTGTTCCAGCAGCCTGGAAATTGGAACTGATGACTATGTTTCAGAGCCCCAGCAGGAGCCTTGTCCCTACGCTTGTGTGATCAGCTTGGGAGACGACTCGGAGACAGATACCGAAGGGGACAGTGAGCCCTGTTCAGCCAGAGAACAAGAGTGTGAGGTGAGTAGAAAAGGAGTGTGTGCTCAAGTCATTGACCACCGTTAACTGGGCTGACTGTGTCTGCTCCTGTTGGGAATGTGATCTGGCTCAGGGAGGGAGGAGGAAACCCATACTCAGTTAATTATACCACTGTATGATGCATACCAGGAGAGAGTGATGAAGTTGGAAGGACTGCTGTGTTCCTTTGTTTCAAGTAGATGTATTTGTTCTGTTAACCGGGAGTGGATTCCTGCATTGGCTATGTAACTGTTTAAATCAAGTGCCAGGTCCCAAGAGGAAAAAGAATAATGATTCTCTAGTCATTTGATGATTCACTCCTGGTTAAATGCAGCTTATATTCAGTCTTATTCACTGCCACAAAGACGTCTAGACGTGGGACTTAGTCACTTAGCAATGACTTAGCGATGACCAGTTGCAGGAATGTGGCTTCTGGTCCAGAGTTTTCTTTATACTAGTTTCTCATAGCTATAAATTTTTTTATTTTTCCTTAGTCATTTCATCTATTAATTTAAATAATGTCTTAATAATTTAGCATGAACTACATGTAACCAGTATGTTATTAATCACACTAATCTTGATCTGTGTACTTTGTGTATAAATGTTTGTATTTGATAGATGCTTTTTTGTAAAGCTTGACTATATAGTTCCAGTAATAATAAAGGCTTGTTAGTTATCATCACAAACAATGAAGAGGTTTTTTCCCCCTAGGCTTTGGAAGGAGGTCTTTCATTATTTAATTTAAGAAGTAATATGTAAGCATGAAGTTATATATATCGATTTTTGTATGACATTTGTAAATGCAGTGCTTGAAACTATGACAAAGTGTTTAAATGAAACATTTAAGAAATCTTAGAATATTTTATGTAACTAATTTCTGTAAGCTTGAAAGACTAAGTAGGTAGCCAGAGAAACTTAACAAATGTTTCATTTCTTTTTGATAATTAAACTTTCCCACAGTACTGTTTTTTTAAAGATTATCTTGTTATTATTTGAAATTTAAATATGTTGAAAATGACTGTAAAATATTTATAAGGTTTTTCTAACCATTTCTGCATTGGCAAGTAAAATGAATTATGTGAAACTGCCATTTTTCTGACAGAAAAATAAATTTTAAGAAATGCCTTAGAAATTATTGGTGTTGTTATACACAATATTAAGTCAGTGCTACACAGTAATAGAAGATGTGTATAAGAGACAGCTTTAAAGCCTCTTGATTATTTTATTTAAAAATTCTCAATTAAAACATTTATTGAAATCGTTGTAAATTCACATGCAAGTGCTACACAGTAATAGAAGTCAAAGAACAAAACAGAATTTTTTTGGTTTGGGTAAAAATACATTTAAAACACTTTAGAAAATGCCTTAAAGATCTCTATGGGGTATTGACATGCCCTAGTAAAAAAATTTAAATTCTGTTTTCTCATCGTAAGTACATTAATATTTGTGTTTATGATGTTTGATTTGCAAAAAAAAATCTGCTTGTCAATTTCTCTTCTAAATCCTCTCAAAAATAGAACAGAAATAATAAAAAAAAATGTATAGAGATTGGGGATAGAGGGTTTTTTTTTTTTAAGTCTAAATAAAGTTCCCTGGAAAACATAGATGTATATTTTCGACTCCCTAGATTTAAGTAAAACCAAAAAATGCAGCAATAATTACTAATGTTTATTTCACCTTCTAGGTAAAATTGCCATTTAATGCACAACGAATAATTTCACTCTCTCGAAATGATTTTCAATCTTTGTTGAAAATGCACAAACTGACTCCAGAACAGCTGGATTGCATCCATGATATTCGGAGAAGAAGTAAAAACAGAATTGCTGCACAGCGCTGTCGCAAGAGGAAACTTGACTGTATACAGAATCTTGAATCAGAAATTGAGAAGCTGGTGAGTCTAGAAGTTTCTTTTTATTCTAATTCCAACAGTTCATTCTGTCTTTTTTATAGGAAATAGCTGTTTCAATTCCTAAGTCAGATATAGTGTTCAATTATTTTAAAATTTGCCAATTAATATTAAAAGATAAATTATGTGACATTTTCAGAAAGATAAGCAGATAAAAAACAATGAGGATTTTCATAATTTTACCTAAGCAAGTGTTTTATGTATATAGTGTGATACTGTCTTATGTAAGTTGAACTATTTCTGTGTGTCTTTGTAAAAAATGATTTATAGATTAAAGATAATTTCACTATCTAATTCTGGTGATGGAGTAAAAATGAAAGAAATGGGAAAACACTTTAATCTCTTTGTGTTGTGCTTGGTGTCTGTAAATGCTAATGTTTCAGTTGTTGGTTTTGATGAACCAGTAACTTGTATTGGTTGATAGCAAAGTGAACCAGCCAACTTGAATCTTTCATCTAAGGGAAAAATTCATGTGCTAATATAAATAGAAAATTTTAATACCTAATGAGATCTTCAGGGATAAGAATGCCTACTTTGTTACATTTTATTTTTTATTTCAGCATCAAAACAGAAATTAACTAAAAAATGGATTAATTTTCACCCATGTTTCTTTGTACAGTAGTGATTGGTACTAATAGAAGGACGTGTTGTGAAGAAAGATAACTGATAGCGCAAGCTAAAACCCTGGCTAGAGATGACAGCATAGACGGTGTCTAGATGCGGCAAAAGCGTTCATTGAATGTTCTGTTTTCTGTGTGTGCACGGTGTCACTAAGTTGTGTCTGACTCCTTTCGACGCCCTAGAATGTAGCCCGCCAGGTTCCTCTCTCCATGGCGTGCTCTAGGCAAGAATACCGNGAGCCTGGTAGGCTGCAGTCCATGGGGTCGCTAGGAGTCGGACGCGACTGAGCGACTTCACTTTCACTTTTCGCTTTCACACAATGGAGAAGGAAATGGCAACCCACTCCAGTGTTCTTGCCTGGAGAATCCCAGGGACGGGGGAGCCTGTTGGGCTGCTGTCTATGGGGTCACACAGAGTCGGACACGACTGAAGTGACTCAGCAGCAGCAGCAGCAGCAGCAGCATGTTTCTTTGTACAGTAGTGGTTGGTACTAATAGAAGGACGTGTTGTGAAGAAGGATAACTGATAGCGCAAGCTAAAACCCTGGCTAGAGATGACAGCATAGACGGTGTCTAGATGCGGCAAAAGTGTTCATTGAATGTTCTGTTTTCTGTGTGTGCACGGTGTCACTAAGTTGTGTCTGACTCCTTTCGACGCCCTAGAATGTAGCCCGCCAGGTTCCTCTCTCCATGGCGTGCTCTAGGCAAGAATACCGAGTGGGTTGCCATGCCCTGCTCCAGGGGATCTTCCCCACCTAGAGGTCGAATCCACATCTCCTGCAGCTCCTGCATTGCGGGTAGATTCTTTACTGTCTGAGCCACCAGGGAAGCCCTTGTAACTCTGGGCAGGCTATGTAATACCTTTGTCCCTCAGTTTTCTCCTCTGTAAGATGGGATAATACCAGTTATTACTTTAAGAAATGAGTATTCATTTATGAAGATTATTATTGTTTAGTCTCTAAGTCGTGTCCAACTCTTTTGTGACCCCCATGGACTATATGTAGCCTGCCAGGCTTCTCTGTCCATAGGATTTCCTAGGCAAAAATACTGGAAGTGAAGTGTCTCTGTTGTGTCCGACTCTTTGCAACCCCATGGACTGTGCCAGGCTCCTCCATCTGTGGGATTTTCCAGGCAAGAATACTGGAGTGGGTTGCATTTCCTTCTCCAGTTTATGAAGATTAAATGAGCTAATACATCTAAGTCTTTAGAAAAATGCCTGGCACATAGTACTCAATAAATATTACTTCTTATCATTGCTGTACTATTATTTATCAATTTTCCGTTTTCTCTCCCTTGATTGTTCCTTTCCTAATGTCTCTGCCTACGCTGTAGACTCTGGGTTTGGACCTCACTGTTTATATTGCCTCTCTCATTATAGAAAGATTCCTTTCATGTCTTCAGTGGAATAACTCTTGGTTAATTTTCAATGGAAGGGAATATTTGGTTTTCCCATGGTTCTTAGGAAATTGTTGTAGTTGCTTCTAAGAGTAACAGCCTAATAGACTGTGGGTGGATCAGCACGTGAAAAAAAGTATTTTGATTAAAAAATGAATAATGATTTGAAAATAGTATTTTTAAGGTGGGTCAGTGAGATAAAAACCATGTGTGAAGCATGCTTCAGTTCAGTTCAGTCTCAGTCATGTCTGGCTCTTTGTCCGATTCATGGACTGCAGCACTCGAGGCCTCCCTGTCCATCACCAACTCCCGGAGCTTGCTCCAACTCAGCGTCCATTGACTCAGTGATGCCATCCAGCCATCTCATCCTCTGTCGTCCCCTTCTCCCACCTTCAGTCTTTCCCCAGCATCAGGGTCTTTTCCAATGAGTTAATTCTTCACATCAGGTAGCCAGAGTATTAGAGCTTCTGCTTCAGTATCAGTCCTTCCAGTGAGTATTCAGGGTTGATTTCCTTTAGGATTGACTGGTTTGATCTCCTTGCAGTCCAAGGAACTCTCGAGAGTCTGCTCCAACACCACAGCTCAAAAGCATCAATTCTTTGGCACTCAGCTTTCTTTACCGTCCAACTCTCACATCCATACATGACTACTGGAAAAACTGTAGCTTTGACTAGATGGACCTTTGTCAGCAAAGTAATGTCTCTGCTTTCTAATACGCTGTCTAGGTTTGTAGCTTTTCTTCCAAGGAGTAAATGTCTTTTAAGCATGCTTCAGGTGGTCATTATATGCTGGGAAAGCCAAAGGGAGATGTTAACTTGAATTTAATAAATTGAGTTGTATTTTTCAACAAGAAGTCCTGTTGGAGTCCGTCATTAAACTTTGAAGAAGAAAAGCGGGTATTTCTTTGGTCGATAAATTGATGGTATTGACTCTTAATCTTTATTTAAAATTTGATAGTATGTTAGATGGAGAAGGCAATGGCACCCCACTCCAGTACTCTTGCCTGGAAAATCCCATGGACGGAGGAGCCTGGTGGGCTGTGGTCGATGGGGTCGCTACGAGTCAGGCACGACTGAGCAACCTCACTTTCACTTTTCACCTTCCTGCATTGGGGAAGGAAATGGCAGTCCACTCCAGTGTTCTTGCCTGGAGAATCCCAGGGATGGCGGAGCCTGGTGGGCTTCCATCTATGGGGTCGCACAGAGTCGGACACGACTGTAGCGACTTAGCAGCAGTATGTTAGAGGTTAGGTATTAATTCAGTATTGTTTTTACTGTAAGAATTGAATATAATTTACAAACCAAAATCATGACTTTTCTTTTACCAGTAAATATAAGATCTTGAACAAAGTTCAAGAATCATTCAACTTGTTTACGTGTTTGACTTACAAAGCTGTCATCTTTATAGGATTCTTCTCAAGGTCTATGTTTATTCTTTCCTGTAAGATGAAATCAGAAGTTAGAAAATATGTGTCTCTGATACCATTGTGGTCTCGAACAAATGTAACCTTGAAGTAAACTTTGCTTTTTAAAGAAAAGTAATAAATTGCCAAAGTGTAATTTCTCTTATAAGAAATCAGACATTGATTGATATCAACTTATAAGTGATGAGAAATCACGGTATTCACAAAGCTCTGGAACTCGGGGTTGAGATGTTCACACATCGTTCAGTTTCACTGCCCTTGTCCAGGATGATGGTGTAGGAGTCAAATTACCTCATCTGTCTTTGTGAAGGGAACGTGTTAGCTGCTTAGTCGTGTCCGACTGTATGCGCGCCCGTGGATTGTCTCCAGGCAAGAATACTGGAGTGGGTAGTAGCCTTTCACTTCTCCGAGGGATCTTCCCAACCCAGGGATCGAACCCAGATCTCCTGCATTGAAGGCAGACTCTTGACAGTCTGAGCCAGCAGGGAAGCCCAGTCTGTCTTCACTGTTTTGAATTTTGTCGTGAAGGTTATTGTATTAAAGGCAACCCTTTTCTGGTCACAGTCTAGCTACTGCTCTCGTCACACGTGCACTGCCGTCTCCAGTGGGCCCTCTGGGGCTTCCCGGCTGCCACTCTGTGAGGCCCTTGAGCAGCGTGTCTTGAGATGTGGCCTGTGTACAATTGGCATCAGAGTTACCCAGGAGTCCGCCTTCAAAATGCTCTCTCTGGAGCCCCATCCCAGACCTGTGGGAGGGGCCTAGGAACATGCATTCTGCAAGTTTCCAGTGTGAGTCTTTATTATGCACACTAAGTTTCCAGAACCTGCTGCACTAGAACACAGAAGTCAGATGGAGGCTTTGGAGTCAAGCAGCTGAAAACTCTGCCTGGCCCCTTGGTGGCTTTGGAGAGGTCGTTGCCTCTCTCCAAAACTCAATCCCCTCATCAATAACAAGGAGATAAGGGTAGTATCTCCCTCAGGTCTGGTGCGAGGATGAGATGCAGCCAGAGATGGAAGGCTTTTTGTCCTGCCCCGCACATGTTCAGGGCTCAGTAAAAATTAGTAGTTATGTTTTCTGCGAGTATCTGCTTTTCATTCCATATTAAATGTACTGAGTACCAGGGGAATCAAAGATCAGTGAGACATAGCCCTTGCCAATAAAATGCTGAGAGTCTCATAGGGAGCCAGCTTTATGTGTTTTTATTTGTTCTTGAGAATTATCTTCCTCCTCCCCATTCTAGAAATTTCAGGCTTGCAGGAAAGTTAAATGGATAGTGTGGTAAACAACCATGTACTTCCTGGGTGGACTCACCAGTCACTGACATTTTGCCATCTTTGCTTCCTGCCTCTTCCTGTGGGCCCTGGTCTCTGTCTCTCTGGCCAGGTCTGTGTCCCCCTGCTCCGCTTGGCTGGTCTCTGGGGCTTTGTCCCTCTGTCCCTGTCAGCCAGTCTCGGATTCTTTGTAAGTGCAGTTGGGTGATCTTCTCACTATACTCCCTGTCCGTCTTTATGGCTCTTGTTTTGTTTTCTGAATCATTTGAAACCTACCACATTATGACATTTCACCCCTAAATACTTAAATATGAATCTTCTAAAATGACATTTTTTTGATATCTTTATCAAAAATATTTACCAGTATCTTTTAATACCTGAGAAAATTAATAAATCTTAAATAACATATGTAGTTCCATTTCAAATTACCCTTATTGTCCCCAGGTATACTTTATATATATTTTTTTCGTTGCAAAGTAGGAGCCAATTCTCACGTGAAGTTTTTAGTTTTGTCTTTAGTCTCAGTCTAGAACAAATCCTCCCCCTTCTCCCATTTTTTTTAATTTAAAAAAATTTTTGTTTTCTAGGAGAGTATAGTTGATTAACAGTGTTGTGTTAGTTTTAAGTATAGCAGTGGGTGTACATGTCAGTCGCTTGCTCACTCACTTGTGTCTGCCTCTTTGCGACCCCATGGACTAGAGCCTGCCAGGGTCCTCTGTGGGGATTCTCCAGGCACGAATGCTGGAGTGGGTCGCCGTTTTCTTCTCCAGGACATGTCAGTATGGCTGAGTAATGTTCCATTGTGTGTGTATATATATATTAGAACTGAGTCAAATGCATTCCTTTATATGGTGAGTAATATTCCATTGTGTATATGTTCCACAGCTGCTTTATCCATTCATCTGTTGATGGACATCTAGGTTGCTTCCATGTCCTAGCTATTGTGAATAGTGCTGTGGTGAATATTGGGGTACATGTATCCTTTTCAGTTATGGTTCCCTCACGGTATATGCCCTGTACTTCCCCCTGCTATTTTTTAATGATAATAAGTTTTTTAAGAGTCCAGGCCAGCGTTCTCATGAAATGTCACACTTTTAATGTTTGTCTGATCATTTCCCCTTGGTTTTATGTAACTCCTTCCTGCCCTCTCTGTATTTCACGTGAACTGTGAAAGTGTGTGTTCTTAGATTGAGATTAAACATTCATCATTGGGTCCTTCAAACTGGGTCACTTGGGGAGACACTGTGTCAGGGTGTTGTTCCACTTGAGTGCATGGGGGCAGATCATTTCCAAATTTTCTTTTTTTTTTGCCTTTGTGATTGTTTTCTTTTTTTTTTATTTTTAATTTTTACTTTATTTTGCTTTACAATACTGTATTGGTTTTGCCATACATTGACATGAATCAGCCACGGGTGTAATGCTGATGGACATCTAGGTTGCTTCCATGTCCTGGCTATTATAAACAGTGCTGCGATGAACATTGGGGTACACGTGTGTTCTGTGGCCTGTTAATTAGGCACTTTGTGAATATCTGGTTCCCCAACACTCCTTTGTCCTTCAATTCTGTCATTCCACTTACATTTATTAGTATTCCTCTTTAAAAAGAACTTTCCTTCCCTCCTCTTTTCCCTCCCTCCGACCACATCCTTTTAGTCGTGTTCAGTCATGTCTGACTCTTTGCCACCCTGTGAACTGTGGCCCACCAGGCTCCTCTGTCCATGAGATTCTCCAGGCGAGAAGACTGGAGTGGGTTGCCATGCTGTCTTCCCAAGGATCTTCCCGACCCAGGGATCAAACCCAAGTCTCCTGCGCTGACAGGCGGATTCTTTACCCCTGAGCCACCTGGGAAGCCTTCTCTTGTTCCAAGATGGGGAACCACCCCTTTCTGTAAAAATCCCTAGTTTCTCATAGCAGGTATTAGACTCCAGAATGCATGCTTGCTACTGGAGAGTTGCTCCTTCTCTGTGTGTGTGTGTGTGAAATATCATGTGTTCATTCAGGATATACCTCATGCTTCAGNAAGCCTTCTCTTGTTCCAAGATGGGGAACCACCCCTTTCTGTAAAAATCCCTAGTTTCTCATAGCAGGTATTAGACTCCAGAATGCATGCTTGCTACTGGAGAGTTGCTCCTTCTCTGTGTGTGTGTGTGTGAAATATCATGTGTTCATTCAGGATATACCTCATGCTTCAGTAAATAGGAGCTTTCCTGGTGGCTCAGACGGTAAAGCATCTGCCTGCAATGCAGACTGGGGTTTGATCCCTGGGTCGGAAGGATCCCCTGGAGAAGGAAATGGCACTCCAGTATTCTTGCCTGGAAAATCCCATGGACTGAGAGCCTGGTAGGCTACAGTCCATGGGGTCGCAAAGAGTTGGACATGACTAAGCGACTTCACTTTCAGTAAATAGAAGTATGTACCTTGCAATAGAAAAATTCAGTGTTTCTTATTCAGTGCAGTTTTTCAAAGTCTTAGATGGCCCTGAAATATTTAAAACCTGACTATCCATAGTTGGAGGCACCTACTAAAACCTGACTACCCATAGTTGGAGTCACCCACAGTTTTGTAGAAAAACTTTAATATAAAACCACAGCAGTACTTTTGTGCAAAGCAGGTTTCTTTTTTAACCTTTTAATGATTTTTGTCCCAGAAGAGCATCTATTTAAAGGTTGGCTGTTGTAGATGGCTACTGTGAAGCAACCTGTCTAAATGTTTAACTGGCAACATTTAACAGCTCCA
The DNA here is from genome assembly GCA_006410635.1 of Cephalophus harveyi. Lineage (NCBI taxonomy): Eukaryota > Metazoa > Chordata > Mammalia > Artiodactyla > Bovidae > Cephalophus > Cephalophus harveyi. The sequence goes on from SJYT01074936.1 coordinate 92,522, forward strand.
GCTCCCCTGAAATTGCCAAAGAGCAGAAGGCCAGGAGATTTGTCATACATTTCACAAGAGAAATCTTTGACCCTCTGTCAACATTTATTTACTCTTACCTTATAACCAGCTTGATGATTTGGTTTTCTAGCTCATACTAGATTAGGCGCAGTGCAGAGGTACAATTGGAAGGAGGAGGTGGTACAATGATAGGAAAAAAGACACGCTGTCCGCAGCAACCAGCGATGGCGGACAGGGTGGCCGGGACTGGGAAAACCTGAGCAAAACTTCATGGTAGGCTTTCTTACAGGGATAATCATTTAACATGAAAATAATAACAGGACGAACAGGAGTAATAATTGTGCTCAGTCGTGTCCAACTCTCTGTGTCTGCACAGATTGTAGCCCACCAGGCTCCTCTGCCCATGGGATTTTCCAGGCAAGAATACTGGAGCGGGTTGCCATTTCCTCCTCCAAGGGATTTCCTGATCCAGGGATTGAACCCGAGTCTGTTGGCATCTCCTGCATTGTCAGGCAGATTCTTGACCAGTAGCACCACCTGGGAAACCCTGGTGGCTCAGTGATAAAGAACCCACCTGCAGTGTAAGAGATGTGGCAGGAGCCTTGGGTTCAGTTCCTGAGCTAGGAAGATCCCCTGGACAAGGAAATAGCAACCCACTCCAGTGTGTCTAGTAAGTCCTATGGAAAGCCCACAGGGTTGCAAAAAAGTTGGACATGACTTAGCAACCAAATAGCAATAACAATAATTAATAAACACAATTCCCCTCCCCCTCCATTCTTGACATGTCAGTGACTCTGGGCATGTTAAAATCTGAACCCCATCTGTAAAATGTGTTTGATATTCCTGAAATCAGCTGTCATTGTGAGGATTACATAGTTGAAATGGTATGTTTGGAAACATTTAGCACAATGTCTGGCAGAGCTAATATCCAGTCGTTATTAGAATCTTTGGAGTTAAGATCACTTCGCTTGTGCTTTTGTGAAGGTTGTATTTCATCCCCAGAGTCCACGCTGGTTTATCTGCAGTCCACAGATCCAAAAAACTGAAAACCGTGCAAGTCTGTCACAACTATTTTGGCCAAAAAAACTGACGCAAGGCTAGATCAGGGTACCCAGTCCTTATGTATCCTACTTTGTCTATTGATGCTTTTGTGGGTCTTATTTAGAAATGGGAAGGTGTCTGAGAGTGGGGTGCTGCTTCAGATGCTGCTGGAGGAATTATGTATGCATCTGTACTTTCTCTCTAGAATCTGAGACGTTCTGAACCCCAAGATATGTGTAGACCTGTTAGGGATGAGGGCTTATGGGCCTCAGTATTGAGTATATTTTGGAATGGAATTGGCAGGAAAAATTCCCCATGCCCTTACATGAGGAGGAGGCGCTGTGGATATGAATGAATGCACACCCTAGCCATGTTGATGAGCTCATCAACACGCCTCACCGTATTCTCTTTCTCGCCTACAGCAAAACGAAAAGGAGAGCTTGTTGAAGGAGAGGGATCACATTTTGTCCACACTGGGTGAGACCAAGCAGAACTTGACTGGGCTTTGCCAGCAAGTCTGTAAAGAAGCGGCTCTGAGTCAAGAACAGATACAGATCCTCGCCAAGTACTCAGCCTCCGACTGCCCGCTCTCCCTGTTAATTTCTGAGAAAGGCAAGAGCACTCCTGATGGTGAGCTCGCATTACCCTCGGTCCTGAGTCTGTCTGAAAGGCCTGCGGCTGGACTGCCTGCCGGGGAGCCCAGCCCGTGTTACCCCAGCACCAAGGGCGGCGAGGCGGGCGGTGTGCGGCGCCAGGAGTCCCAGACGGCTGCTAGCACCCTCTCGGAGCCGAGGGAGCCCTGTCGCCAGAGCGGGGGCATCTCAGACTTCTGTCAACAGATGACCGACAAGTGTACTACTGATGAGTAAACGCACCTCCGGCTATTTCCTACTGATATTTTGACATTGTCTTAAAAGCCTGATACGGCCGCCCGTCTCTTGACAGTGTGGTTTGTCTTCTCTCGTACTTTGCTGTTAAGGGAATTCCTTTGACGTCAGCCTTTGACTTTTCCTTCATTTCCGCAGGAGAGGCAGAAATGATCTGCCACTTGGATGCCGAAAATTCCCACGTGGAAATGCAGTAAGGCTTTGAAAGAAAGAAAGAAAGAAAGTGAAGTCGCTCAGTCATGTCTGACTCTTTGTGACCCCATGGACTGTAGCATATACCAGGCTCCTCTGTCCATGGGGTTTTCCAGCAAGGGTGCTGAAAACTCCTCAGTTTTAAAGAATAACAGCTATTAGCAATGATTCTTCCCAGTGTTCAAAGTAAATAAGAAAGTGAAAAACTATAGCATATCAAACAGTAGTTAAACAGGTTGAAACCTCTGCAGACACTTCCTGCTCTAAAGAAATAGCCCGCAAAAGATTAATCATCTGGCCTTCTTACAACATACTGGTTTAAAAGAAAATTTTCTTCCAGGTAATGCTGACAGAGTTCCATGCTACTGAAAAGTAAGGTGTCACCTCCTCGGGCATACTGCTGTAGGCCTGAAGTGGGAACACGTAGAGACCATCGCTCCTGAACCTTGGTGTGTTGCTCTTTCAGCTCTGGCTAAAAGTGGAGACTGGTTGGCCTGCAGCTGTGATCCTGGGCTTTGTTGGAAACAGGAACCCCAGGCAGGAGGCTGGCCTCTGGCAGAGGCTCCTGATCCTCCTTAGTGTCGACTTTAAGAGTCCTGGCTGCATCAGCAGTAGATAAGTGTCATTTCCCTCTTTTCCTCTTCGTCTCTTCTACATCTGGGTCCAGCATCATCTTTCTGTTTTCTCACATTCTCGTCCTTTTGGGAGGAGAAATAAAACTCAGGACACAGTGGCGTGAGCTCCTGCTATGGCAGCCTTGTGTTAGCCTCCCTGGAATCCTGGAGTGCTCACCCGAGACAAGGCTGGGGGCCTGCCCGCCGAAGGCCACTCCCACAAGGGAACCCGCTGTCGCAGGGAAAGGTGGCCTGCGTTTATCAGGAGTGGCAGTTCATTTCCCATCCTGTCTCTGAAATTCTGTGGTTTCTTTGTGAAAAGCATTACAGTAGATCAAGATGTGTCTACGACAACCATGCAGGTTTGTGAGATAGGCTAAACACATAATTTTGTTCCATTTGTGGGTTTGAATTTGAAAGCCAGATTTAGTCTTGCTCTCCTCCCCTAATCTAGTGCGTAAGGGCACACCCATCGTTTTGGACTTGGGCATTTTAAAATCAGTCTTTGTGTTTATTCAATCCTGTTTTAAGATAGTTTTCTAATAATCTGAACCCTTATCCCATGCCATTATGCAATGGTTCGTAGCCATTCTGCTGTTATAGAAAGCTGTGGACCTGTCAAAGATGTAAGCAACATTGAATATTTGCATTCAGAGAAACATTGCGGAATCCAGTTTGAAAGGGTATGGAAAGTCATTTTTAGGGTTTGGATTGGAAAGTACTTCATTTCACTGAGGTTAGGCACCTGATTTGTATAGATTGCATCTTGAGTCTGGCAGAGGGCTTGTGTAGTTAACGTGTAGGACTGGGTCTGAAGCCAGTAGGCCTGTGAGGCGACGCGGGGACCAGGCTTCCCATTTCAGAGTAATTCGTCAAATGTTACCCTTTTTCATGGGGGCGGGTGTTGTGGGAGCCATTGCCACCATCTTTTCAGTGGTTTGTATGTTATTTCTATTATCAGCTTAGCTGTTGTAAGAGAAAACTAGTTGGACTTGTTTATTTTCTAGAGGCTTTTATAAGTACATCTAAGAATTTGTCAGGGAGAATATAATTCTATGATAATGAATCCCATACTACAAAACAGTGAACAGTGGTGTGTGTGTGTGTGTGTGTGTACGTATGTACTCCCATCTAGCTATTTCTTTGATACTTGTAATTTTAAATTCAAAATATAAAATAATATAAAACCGTTTCTGGTTTACAGCGTGTAAAGTCTTACCAAGCAGATGGACTCCTTCATTCCCTACCTCAGTGTGCACGCGGCTGTTTTCCGCACCGGTCTGTGTATGTGCAGATGTCAGTCTTGTACTTTAATTGCTACTGTAAATAACTGCTTTGAAAGATTACTTCCTATTTTATGATGAAACCTAGCTGTCTCCAGAGTTTAAATACAATTTTTAAGGCACTTGGATTAAATTTCTCGCTACATATAAACAGTTTAGCATTAAGGTTTATTTTAGTGATATTCTAATTATCAGCCAAGTGTATTATTTCATAAAATAGAGCATTACTTTTAATAACCAGCATGTAATACAAGTAACTACACTACCTCATACCTACATGATTTTCAAGTTGTAATCCAGAGGAACAGAGAGATAAAAATTTTTTTATCTTTGTCTTTTGGCCATAAAGTGGGGAAGTTTTTTATATATTGCATAGCATTACACATTTATGCCTATTTTAACATTAACTTCTAAAGAAGTTTTTTCTAAGAAAATTTGTTTTAAATTGATTTTTTTTGGATGCTGCCGAAGACAAATGACAGGATTATGTGTATACAGTGTATATCTTTTCCTTCATGCAGAATTTTGCAAAGGTGATTTTCAGTTTGTGTATGGTGTATTTACACGATTATGGTTCCTTATTTTATGAGTTAGCCTTCTCACTGCTTGATGATTTTGAAAAGCTGTTAGGTCTAACTCAGTAAAATAACTATACCTTAAAGTGTTTCTCATTATTTGAATCCTGCAGCTGTAGCAAATAATTTGTTAAATTGCTATATTCAGAACAAACATGGATATAAATCTAAGTACTACATCTGTACATCTTATAATTTACTATAGCTTAATGCTTAACTAATTTAAAATAAGGAATCAAATATATTTGACACAGTAGACGATACAGGTTGCATGTGGACACTCAGCCACATTAACAACTTGGAGAAAAAAAATTCAAAAATGGCAATGTTATAATGAATTCTCAGGTGAACTTTTTTTCAGTTATGAAACATCTATTTTGAATTTGTAAATATTTTAACTGTTTTATTAAAGCGTGTAATAAACTATTCTTTGAAACCTGTTGGGCAGAATGAAAATTTAAAGCCATAAAGGCAAAAGATGGCGTACCGATTGTAAAATAAACAAATAATAACAGCTATTGATTTTTTTGTATCTTTCATAATATAATTTTCTAACAATGCAATAAAACCACTAAATTTATATATCCATATCCTATCAAGATCATGTTTTGTTAAAGGTGAACTTTCATAGTACTTAATTTACATTTTCTTCCTAATGTGCTTACCCAAATGTAGCAAAACTAGAAATGTTAGATGTTGATAGTAAAATGACAGTTCAATAAAAGTCTCGAAAACTGCTTGTGATCGACTAGATTTGTACATTCCATTTCCATTTTTTCACCTCTCATACGAATTTACTAATTTTGGTCTTTTGATCAATAAACAGTATGGCTCTGGCATCTGTATGAAGGAGTCTTTTTCATTAATTGATTATCATGCCTGAAAAGGTTCTCAGCAATCATCAGGTGTTTAAAGAAGCACAGGTTTTAACCTTGTTTCTGATTTAATTTTAGTCTTCGGCTAGAGCTGTAGGGTTATTTAAGGGGTATTTCTTTCAGTCCTCAGTTTTGAAAAATTTATCTGCAGAATCAAATCAACCATGTTACATTCAACTTCTAACCAGGCCTTTGTAATCATGCTTCGGGCAGCTGCTCAGAGTTACCGGCAATCCAGATGAAGGTCTTCTGGTCTAGTTATTGTGAGTCTCCTCTGGGGATAATGTTGCATGGTGGGTGGAGGCTTAGTTTTGACCTTAGGCATTGAGTGTTTCTGGGGGAGAGACTTCACCATTGCATAATACCTTCAAGTGCTCTTATCCTTTTGAGGGGTTTCTGGCACCCAGGATGGATTGAGTGAGAGCTCCCCCTAGGGGCTGGGAGGCCAGATCCCTGTGTGAACAGGCATATTCAGATTGGAGCCTCAGAGATGAGTAGGCTGCCCCTTGCAAAGCAATGTTTAGACCTAAGAAAGCTGCCTTCCCAGGGATGTTTTCTCTTTTACATGGACTTGAGCAATCCAGAGGCACGTAAAGACAAGCCACGTTGGATTGCTGAGGGACCAGCCTTGGATCCTCGGTCCTGCATACAGACTGGAATTGAGTGGCAAGCGTAGGGTCAGTGACACTGGCCTGGCACTGCCAGTTAAAAGCTAGAACCTTACCAGCACGCTGTAATGCATTGGGACCCAGCTGCCTTGAAAAAAGCAGGAAAGCACACATGCTTTCCAGTTCTAGCAGCCCTGTGAAGTCCTCTCTGGAAGTCGTGCCTTGAGGTCGCCTGCCCAGGCTGAGGGCTCACGCTGCTGGCCTTTGCTCGCAAGGCTGTTGTGCTGTTGGTATTGCACGGGACCCCTACAGTCGTGCTGCTGCAAGCTCATTTATTCCACGTTGCACACATTTCCTAAGGTCCTTTTGCTGTTTTTCAGTTGCTAAGTCGTGTCTAACTCTTTTCAACCCCATAGACTGCAGCACCCCAGGCTTCCCTATCCTTCAGCATCTTCCAGGGCTTGCTCAAACTCATGTCCATGAAGTCAGTGATGCTATCTAACCATCTCATCTTCTGTTGCCCCCTTCTCCTCCCACCTTCAATCTTTCCCAGCATCAGGGTCTTTGCTGATGAGTTGGCTCTTTGCATCAGGTGGCCAGAGTATTGGAGCTTCAGCTTCAGCAGCAGTCCTTCCAGTGAATATTCAGGACTGATTTCCTTTAGGATGGACTGATTGGATCTCCTTGCAGTCCAAAGGAGTCTCACGAGTCTTCTCCAACACCACGGTTCAAAAGCATCTATTCTTTGGCACTCAGCCTTTATGGTCCAACTCTCACCTCCATATATAACTACTGGAAAAACAATAGCTTTGACTATACTGACCTATTTTGGCAAAGTGATGTCTCTACTTTTTAATATGCTGTCTAGGTTTGTCATAGCTTTCCTTCCAAGAAGTAAGTGTCTTTTAATTTCATGGATGCAGTCACCATCTGCAGTAATTTTGGAGCCCAAGAAAATAAAATCTGTCACTTTTTCCACTTTTCCCTTTTCTGTTTGCCATGAAGCAATGGGACCAGATACCATGATATTCACTGTTTTGAATGTTGAGTTTTAGGAGAGCTTTTTCACTTTCCACTTTGACTTTCGTGAAGAGGCTCTTTAGTTCCTCTTTGCATTCTGCACTTGAGTGGTATCATCTGCATATCTGAACTTGTTGATATTTCTCCTGGCAATCTTGATTCCTGCTTGTGACTCATCCAGTCTGGCATTTTGCATTATGTTCTCTGCATATAAGTTAAACAGGGTGACAAAATACAGCCTTGAGTACAGTACTTCTTTCCCAATTTTGAACCAGTCCATTATTTCATGCCTAGTTCTAACTGTTGCTTATTGACTTGCATACCGGTATCTTAGGAGCCAGGTAGGGTGGTCTGGTATTCCTATCTCTTTTAAGAATTTCCCATGGTTTATTGTGATCCACAGTCAGAGGCTTTAGCATAGCCAGTGAAGCAGATGTTTTTCTGGAATTCCCTTGCTTTTTCTGTGGGCAGGGGTCTTTCTGTCAGCTGAATTTAGGTCCATAGACAGTAGAATCTGGCAAGTGGGGACTGGTATCAGGGGGAAACTGAGTCAAGGAAACTCCGGGGTACTCGTCGTCTGCCACAGCCTTTGGGCACACTGGGTATGTGTTCTGGGCATGTAGCTCTGCTCATGGTTGGATATTGGCTCAATTTCAAACCAAGTGGCACAAATACGTGCTACTCGTGTTTGTCATGATTAACTCTGAGTCACTTTAGAGTCTTGGCATGGAGCCAATACCACTTCTGAGTCTCCAAAGGAGTGCCGTTGATCCTGTGAAGGGTGACCCACACCTCTGCTGAAGTCCTGGCACCTATAGCTTAAAGATGTCCACTCAGCCTTTTCAAAAGCCCACAGAGGCAGTTAGGACCCCACAGAAAGTCATATTTTACAAGTAAAATATAAGCCACAATGACTGTCCAAATTCAGAAGGCTCACAGTCTGGTTTAAAACCTCTTACCCAAGCCACTTGTGCTAGCTACTGTGAAAACCCACTGGGCCCAGTGCAAGCCTCCAGGCGACACCAAAGTTAAGATCCCCTGGCCTCCACTGTGCGCCATGGTGCCAGCAGGTTCCAGATCACATGCGTCCTTCACCACCCAATTCTATTCTGATTGTGGTTTCTCAGAATCTCTAAACTGCCCTCAGATGTGTATAAGAGACAGCAGTAGGGCAGTCAGAGGGTTTGTGGGCAGGGATTTTGTGTTATAAATGAGTTAATACATGGACTGTGCTTGGCACAGGACTGGCCACATAATTTGCATGCAATAAACAAACGGTAGCTATTATTATTACTATTAATAGCTGAGACCTGCCAAGTGACTAAAGAGTCCCCTTTCAGGGTAGGAAGGAATGCCAAGTCTCTGGTGAAAACCCACCCCCGCCACACCCCCACCAAATATTTGGTATCTGGGGAGCATTTCATAGTCCCTTCCTGGGTGATGAGCAAGTAGAGAAATAAAATGAAGGAATGGTGGTGGAAAACCAAAAGGAAACAATAAACCGTAGTTGAAGATGTAGCTTAGAGAGAGATCTGGGTGTGAACTCCAGGACGAGGCAAGTTTGTGTCATCAGTTTGTTCCCTGTTGGAGGAAATGAACGTTTCCCTGCTCCTGGTATCCACGAAGAGAGATTTTGAGAGATTTTCCTCTAGGCAGCGGCGCACTGCCCTACTGCCTCTGCTTCATCTGCATGGTTGTGCAGTGGGGCTGAACACAAGAGGTGCTGCATGTGTATCCCAAGAGGAAGAAGGTCCATGCCCAAGTGGAGAATAGCCAGTTATTTTTTCCAAGTTCATGAATCAACTCCCACCTCTCCAGAGATGGAAGGGGTAAAGAGGTTAACAAATGGTCTTCTCCCAGAAACCAGAGCGTAGGAGATTAAAGGGGAAATGTGGGAAGGGATTATGTGGAGGCAGTGACTGGTGGAGAAGGCAATGGCAACCCACTCCAGTGTTCCTGCCGGGAGAATCCCAGGGACGGGGGAGCCTGGTGGGCTGCCGTCTCTGGGTCACACAGAGTCAGACATGACTGAAGCGACTTAGCAGCAGCAGCAGTGACTGGTGACTTCGGAAAGCTTACGCTATTACTGGGTGTGTACTCCGTCGTGTCAGACTGTTTGTGACCTTATGGAAAGCTTCCAAGAGGAGAAACAGCAAGATATAGAGAGAAGCAGGCCTCAATGAAGGTCATGAGCTCACGTTCCCAGCCTCCCCGCTTCCTTCTCTTCCTCTAGAGGTTCAGGATTAAAAACAAAGTGTTACCTTGTGCTTAAGCCCAAACACTTCTTTTTCCTCTCCTTCACCTCTGTTATCTACACTGTTCTAGATTTTGGACGTTTGTTTTCATTTTTTAATTTGTTTTTTATTCTGGCTGCACTGGGTCTTTTCGTGGTGGGCAGGGCTCTCTCTAGTTGCAGTCCATGGGCTTGGTTCCCCCATCAGGGACTGAACCCACGTCCCCTGCACTGGAAGGTGGAGTCTCAACTCCTGGACCACCAGGGAAGTCTTACTGTTCTAGAAGTGTAAATGAAAAGAGAATGGAAAGGATTTTAAAAACTGTCACATACCCTCTTTTCACTTAGAAAGAACTGTCTTTTCAGTGGACACTGTTTCCCTTCTCCCCCTTTAGTTTCCGTTACCCACTGTCTGGAAAGCCACTGTTTCCTAAACAGTTAGCTTCCTTCTTTCAGGAGACTGGACCTAAATAATTTTCTAGATACTGTCTTGTTAGGCAGGTTTCTGGTGTGATATTAATCTCTTTTGAGGCAGTCTTGCAAATAATACCCAGAGCACGATTAAATATGGAAATATTCACTGTAATTTAATCTTTCTAAAATAATACCTCTTTGATCCACCTCAGAAACTTTGAGTCTTTTTGCTTTGGACTATTAATTTCAAAGAATTTTCTTTTGTGAAATCACTAAACTTCTGTTTGGTTTGCTTTGATTTAAATGATAACAACCTTAAATGAACAGGACCACTACCAGTACCTTTGAAACAAATTTTTCTTAAAAAAAAAAAAAAAAAATTTTTAACATCGTGTTTCAGGCTTTTTTGAGATTTTTATTTGCTTTTTTTTTGGAAGACCTCATCTACTGTGCTCAACATCTGATATTTGAGGTGTCTGTTGTAAATTTAGTCTGCCAAGAAATCCTTCGTACCATGCCTAGAAATCTGGGTATCTGCTCAGACAGCCTTGTTCTGGCTCACCAGATAAATTAGTATAACCTGAGAGGGGAGCTTGGTGTGGAGTCAAGGATGGAGTTTGAAACTGACAAGAATGAGGAGTGGAGCATGTATAAATTAAAAGAGTTCAAGCTGCTAAGATAAAGTAGGGGAATTTGGCTAGTCCAAGCACTTCATAGACGGGCCTTGTTTTCACTAGGGTCTGGCGGAGCTGACAGCTGCAAATGTGTTTTAAATAGGCTAAAAAGGAAGTATGCACTTCAGGATTAAAGGAATTGCACAGATTTAAGTAATGACTCAGGCAAAAGTCCAGGTCTTTTCAGAAAGAAGACGGTGGGGACAGAAGGAACATGGACCTGGAGTGAAGACACTGAGTTTTTAAGCCAGGTTTTGACACTTCATTACTGAACAGCTGCAGGAAAGTACATTTAATTTCTCCTGTTGCTTCTTTATCTGTACATATGCCATACTGGGTCTTCTGGCCCTTGATACCAGAGTCAGATTGACTCAAACTTTCATTCATATCCTTTGAAAGTCCTAGTCAGCTATTCGACACATAGTGAGTGAATACTCTCCTTAAATTGGGAGGGAAGGGTGGATTTCTGGAGAGTGAACGTGGGTATTTGTGGTGCAATTGGCTTAGAGTCTTACGGTGATTCTGTCTTAGGTACATCAGTTCAGTTCAGTTCAGTTGCTCAGTTGCATCCGACGTTTTGTGACCCTATAGACCGCAACACACCAGGCTTTCTGGTCCATCACCAATTCCTGGAGCTTGCTCAAATTCACTTCCATCGAGTCAGTGATGCCATCCAACCGTCTCATCCTCTGTCGTTCTCTTCTCCTCCTGCCCTCAATCTTTCCCAGCATAGGGTCTTTTCTGATGAGTCAATTCTTTGCATCAGGCAGCCAGAGTATTGGAGCTTCAGCTTCAGCCTCAGTCCTTCCAATGAATATTTAGGGTTGATCTCCTTTAAGATTGACTGGTTTGATCTCCTTGCTGTCTTAGGCAGGTTCTTCCATCCAAATAGTTCACCTTATCGTTTCTTGTGTTATATTTTAGACATTGTTGATAAAGTCATTAAAGTCAATAGCTTCCTTTAATTTCACCCAAATGAATAAGTAAGCAGGTAAGTTAAGTAAGTAAGCAAACGAAAGACTCCTTGGGTTTGGGATTAAGAGGTTCAAACGATTATATATTAAAATAAGCTATAAGGATATATTGTACAGCAGAGGAAGTATCAGTTCAGTTGAGTCGCTCAGTCGTGTCCAACTCTTTGCGACCCCATGAATCGTGGCATGCCAGGCCTCCCTGTCCATCACCAAGTCCCGGAGTTCACTCAGACTCACGTCCATCGAGTCCGTGATGTCATCCAGCCATCTCACCCTCTGTCATCCCCTTCTCCTCCTGCCTCCAGTCCCTCCCAGCATCAGAGTCTTTTCCAATGAGTCAACTCTTCGCAATTTTGAGCATTACTTTACTAGCATGTGAGATGAGTGCAATTGTGCGGTAATTGGAGCATTCTTTTGCATTGCCTTTCTTTGGAATTGGAATGAAAACTGACCTTTTCCAGTCCTGTGGCCACTGCTGAGTTTTCCAAATTTGCTGGCATATTGAGTGCAGCACTTTCACAGCATCATCTTTCAGGATTTGAAACAGCTCAACTGGAATTCCATCACCTCCACTGGCTTTGTTCGTAGTGATGCTTTCCAAGGCCCACTTGACTTCACATTCCAGGATGTCTGGCTCTAGATGAGTGATCACACCATCATGATTATCTGGGTCGTGAAGATCTTTTTTGTACAATTCTTCTGTGTATTCTTGCCACCTCTTCTTAATATCTTCTGCTTCTGTTAGGTCCAGACCATTTCTGTCCTTTATCGAGCCAATCTTTGCTATAGTCAGTATTTTATAATAACTGTAAATAGAGCATAACCTTTAAAATTGTGTCACTGTATTGTATACCTATAAAATATAATATTGTACATCAACTATACTTCAGTAAAAAACTGCCTCTGGCACTAGAGCCGAATAGGTAGAGTAGGCTTTATTGCTGGAGAAGACAATGGCACCCCACTCCAGTACTCTTGCCTGGAAAACCCCATGGATGGAGGAGCCTGGTAGGCTACAGTCCATGGGGTCACTAAGAGTCAGACACGACTGAGCAACTTCACTTTCACTTTTCACTTTCATGCATTGGAGAAGGAAATGGCAACCCACTTCAGTGTTCTTGCCTGGAGAATCCCAGGGATGGGGGAGCCTGGTAGTCTACAGTCCACGGGGTTGCAAAGAGTCGGACACGACTGAGCGATGTATGAATGTATGGTATACTTATTTCACTATTATACAGACAGTGTCAATGTAAACACTGTGCAATAGCTCCGACTTGAGGTCTCCCCCTCCCCTGGGGGATTTTCACAGCCTGCCCAGCCTCACGTGGGGTCTCAGCCTCATGCCAGCTCACTGACTCTTGCCTCTTCCCTTCTCCCCTGATTGCCCTGGGAAGCCCACATGCAGCTCTCCCCTCTCTCAGTCTCTGAGGTTGGCTTTGGACTATCTCACTTTCAAACCCCGACAAGGGCTCAGCAGAACAGTGGGGATTTCATGGAGCAGGACTGTCTCTTCTAGAAGGAAGCTCATTCATTCATTCAACAAAATCCTAGTAAGCTCCAGGAGGAACCACTAAACCCTGTTTTGGTTCCAGGGACCCATGAGAGAAAGAGATGAAAATCTCTATCCTCACCGAGTTTACATTCTAGTCCAGACAAAGGGACCAGAAGCAGGAATATAAAGCACTGAGTGTATTAGAAGGTGAAAAAGGCCTTGAGAAAAATAAGCACAGAAGCAGAAGATCAGAGTGGGAGCTTTGTACAAAGTGGCAAAGGAAAGTCATCTGAGAAGATGCCACTTGAATAAAGAACTGAGGGAAGTTAAGTGAGCTTTAGTTGGTTATACTTCGAAGATTATTTTTTGACTTAAGTTATGAAGTAAAAAATGGAGAAGAGATCAATCTTGTATGGCTATAGTAAGAATCAAATAAAACAATGTGTGGAATAATTCCTTTTAGAAAACCAGTTAGTACATAAAATGAAAGTTGCTGAGTCGTGTCCGACTCTTTGCCACCCCATGGACTGTAGCCCACCAGGCTTCTCTGTCCAAGGAATTCTCCAGGCAAGAATTCTGGAGTGGGTAGCTGTTCCCTCCTCCACGGAATCTTCCCAACCCAGGGCTTGAACCCAGGTCTCCCACTTTGCAAGTGGATTCTTTACTGTCTGAGTCACCAGGGAAGCCCAATTAGTACATAGCTAGCATATAATAAATTTTAGTCTTATTATATAGAGTGGCGCCCTCTAATACAGTACCTGCTAGCCGCAAGAAGCTGTTTAAACTTATGTGAATTCAAATGAAGTAGTATTAAAAATTCAATTTCTCAGCCTCACTAGTGACATTTCAAGTTCTCGACAGCCGCATGTTGCTGCTGGCTGCCACTTTGCACAGTGCAGACACGGACCATTTCTATCACTGTAGAAAGTTCTATTGCATGCTGCTAAATAGAGAGTCTAATGTTGATACGTCCAGGAAAATACAGTCTCATATATAACAGGAGTGTCATGGGACATTGTTGTCTTAGAATTTCAGTTCAACCCTCATAGCTGAGGCCTGTGGGAGACATTGATCCCACACATTAAAGAAAGATGTCAGCATAGACACATTTGTACAGGGCTTACTGTACACACGTGTGTGCTCAGTTGCTTGGTTGTGTCTGACACTTTGCAACTCCGTGGACTATAGCCCATCAGGCTCCTCTGTCCATGAAGTTTCCTGGGCAAGAATACTGGAGTGGGTAGCCATTTCCTCCTCCAGGGGATCATCCCGACCCAGGCATCGAACCTGCGTCTTAGGCATCTCCTGCATTGGTAAGCAGATTGTTTACCATGGAGTCACTTGGGAAGCACCTCCAGGGTTTACTAGCAGAGGCCGGATGAGAATTTTGGCCAGTCTCTGATCTCCAATCTAGATAAGAGAGGCCTCAAGGTCCATTGAGAGACTAGATTCTTTGAGGTGAATTCAGCAGAGTGGATGCTGCTGTGGGGCACGGATGGGGAGTTTCTGATCCTCCCAGTTAAGTGAAAGGGGGCCTACCAGGAGAACCTCACCCAGAGGGGGTGTCTCTGGAAGGGGAGGCCAACATCTGCTCCCAGCTGGATGCATCTGACCTGAGATACTAGTGTGTTTCCCCCTGGGCTGCTCTCCGAGGCAAGTAAGAAAGGGTTCTTGTGGAACCTTGTGGCGCCCAGAGGCCAAAAGTATGAGATGAGCTCGAGGGGCCTTAGACACAGGAACAGAAAGTACCAGATCCTTGTCACCCTTCCCGCTGTGTTGGAACTGTTGTGGAATTTTTGAGCGCTCCCTGGCCACCTGGCTTGTCCCTTTCCTGTCAAATAGGAAAAGTATTTGTCCTGTTCTTCTCCTTCCCTGTATAAGGAAATTACACGTATCCCACCTAATCAGCAAATGACTCACAGGCTTCCTAGTCCATTCCTTTGTTCCCTGGCTACCAAAACAGGCAGATGTCCCATATTTGTCATGGGCTTCCAGGTGGCACTAGTGGTGAAGAAGCCATGTGCCAATGCAAGAAACGTGAGACGTGGGTTCAATCCCTGGGTCTGGAAGATCCTCTGGAGGAAGGCGTGACAACCCACTCCAGTATCCTTGCCTGGGAAATCTCATGGACGGAGGAGTTCACGGGGTCACAAAGGGTCAGACACCACTGAAGTGACTTAGCACACCCACTCCCTAACCATTGGAAAAGCCGGCCTGCTCACAGCGTCTCCTGCTCTAAAAAGCTCTATTCTCCTTTCATTCTGTCTTGTGTCTGGAAGTTCTTTTCTAACCTGTGCACGAACCATAAAGAACCTGATGTGTGCTCTTAATTTTCAGAGGGGAGCTGGCCGTCTGTGTGCAGGGAGAGGTCCCAGCTCCTCAGTGGAGAGGTCTAATGATGGGAAGGCCCGCTGAGCTGCAGGTGAGAATGGGCTGGGCAGGGAGATAGCGGGGCAGCCTGCCCCCACCACAGAGGGGCCCACCTTGCTGCCAAGTGTGTGCCATGGCAGGCAAGTAGGCTGAAGCCCTGTAAGGACCTGCCTTCATCCTGTCTCTCCGTTGTGTCTGACTCTTTGTGACCCCATGGACTGCAGCACGCCAGGCCTCCCTGTGTATCACCAGCTCCCGGAGTTTACTCAAACTCATGTCCATTGAGTCAGTGATGCCATCCAACCATCTCATCCTCTGGTGTCCCCTTCTCCTCACAAGGGACAAGACGTTTGTACGGTGAAGGCAAGTGTCAGATGGAGCAGTAACTGTCAGATGTCGCTTGGAAGGTGCCTCACCCATGTCCCTGTGGGAGATCCCTGAGGGGACCACAGAGATGCACCCCCACCCCCAAGGGAAAGCTGCTGTCTGGTTGCCTCCCTGGATGAAAGGGATCAACAGTAAAGAGAAAACTAAAAACAAGGGCAGAAGAGGAGGAACCAGAGCCAGGGAGTAAAGAAGACGCCATGTGTCCATTCTGGGGCGGGTCCCAGAGCCAGGAGACCAAGTAGATGTGGTTAAGGCAATTCACAGAACCGGACGAGCAGGGCTGTGGCGTTCACCTCGTCCAAAAGGGGCAAGTGCTCCTCTGCGCCTACTGTTTGTCACAGGGCAGGTCAGCTGTTACCAGATCTTCAGGTTTTCTTTCTTTTTTTTTTTGATGTAAATCATTTTGAAAGTCTTTACTGAATTCATTACTGTGTGGCTTCCTTTTTATGCTTTGTTCTTTTGGCCACAAGGCACGTGGGGTCCCAGCTCCCCGAGCAGAGATTCAACTCACAGCTCGTGCACTGAAAGGTGGTCTTAACCACTGGACCGCCAGGGAAGTCCCCAGGTTTTTTCAAAAGAAGCCAGACCACTGGTTTTGGTGTGAAGCTATGATATTTTTGAAACACAGTGTATATTTTGAATAGATTCTCTTCCAGGTGTTTGAACACCTGAAAATCAAAACTATTCTTTGAGTCAAAAACAATGGTACCGTTTTGAGATTTGCCCGAGCTGCCACCAGGGGGTAGGGAAGAGACATCTCAGAGTATCACAAGTGGTGGAAGAAAGAGCAAACATTACAGGGCTGTCTTTTCTGAATCTGGGCCATTTAATGCACCAGGTATGTACAGTATTTAGCTAAAAGGTTTAGTTTTTATTTCCAGGTCCGGGATATATCGCTGCACAGAGGCATTTGCTAGTAAAGTGTGCAGATTTTCTTCTCTGTTCCCTGACTGAAGTCTTGTGGTCTGACTTTTCTCTCCATCTACCCCTTATGGAGCTGGTTTCTCAGAGTCACTCTTAAATTATCTGTTCTTGCTTGCTTTTCTAGGCCTCCACCATCCAGCAGGGACTCAGGCGGTCCTAGGGAGGCCCACAGATTCTCTGACACTCCTCCATTGACAAATGGGATCTATGTCATGGCCCTTCTTGAATCTGGGTGGACTTGTGGCTGCATTCACCAACAGTTAGTGTCATTTGCTCAGTCATGTCATTTGTGACCCCATGAACTGTGTAGTCCTGCCAGGCTCCTCTGCCCATGGAATTCTCCAGGTAAGAATACTGGAGTGGGTTGCCATTTCCTTTTCCTGGGGATCTTCTGGATCCAGGGGTCGAATCCTGGTCTCCTGCATTGTGGGTGGATTCTTTACCATCTGAGCTACCAGGGAAGCCCAATAGAACTCATTCTATGAGACTTCTGAACCTAGCTCTCAAAAGGCCATGCAGGTCCTATTTTTTTTTTTTTTTAAATATACCAGAATACTTGTTTTTGGAACCCTGGGTCACCATGAACAAGCCCAGATATTCAAAGCCCTCAGGCTGTGAGGAGGCCCAGGTCACACAGAAAGGCCCTATGTTAGGCATGTCCATTGATGGTACTGGCTTGATCCAGGCTCAGAGCCACAGTAAAGAAGCCTCCAGATGACCCTAATCCCCAGTCATTCAAGCCATGTCCAGCTGTTTGAGTCTCCCCAACTGAAATCTCAGATAACATGGAACAGAGACAAACCATCTTTGTCCATGACTCACAGATTCCATAGGATTTCCCAGGTGGCACTAGTGGTAAAGAACCCGCCTGCCAATTCAGGAATCATAAGAGACGTGGGTTCGATCCCTCAGTTGGGAAGATCCCCTAGAGAAGGGCATGGCAACCCACTCCAGTATTGTCTGGAAAATCCCATGGACAGAGGAACCTGGTGGGCTAGAGTCCATGGGGTCACAAAGAGTCAGACTCCACTGAAGCAACTGGGCATGCACAGATTCCATGAACACAAAGAAAAATTATAGTTATGTCACAAAGTTTTGGGGGTGGTTACATAGCAATATATAACTGGAATGAATGCTAGAATAGCTGGACTCTAGACTCCAGGTGCCTTCCTGAGATTTACCTTCAGGTACAGAAACTGGGGATCCCACGTGGTGCTAGTGATAAAGAACCCACCTGCCAATGCAGGAGACATGTAAGAGTTGCGGGTTTGATCCCTGGGTGGGGAAGTTCTCCTGGAGAAGGAAATGGCAGCCCACTCCAGTATCCTTGCCTGGAGAATCCCATGAACAGAGGAGCCTGGCGGGCTACAGTCTATAGGTGTCGCAAAGTGTCAGACACAACTGAATATCCACGCATACACAGACACTGAGGAGGGATTGCAAGGAGCCAACCAATGAAGTTCTGGAAGGTGAACAGGAAGCTGTTTAAGGGGCTGGAGAGGAGTGTTCTGAGCCTGGATGACCGCACCTGGGAAAGCTGAGGGACGAGGGAGGACCCTGATTTGTTTGTAGACCTGAAATGTGTGTCTAGCATGACTGAATTCTGTATGTGTGGCCCCTGTGATGAGGATTCCAAATTGGAGGAGGGGCACGCCATGAGCCAGGAGAGGGCTGAGAAGAGTCCAGGCCCTGATAAGTACATGATGGGATCTGGAATTTATCTTAAAGACAGCAGGAAACTTCTGAAAGACATGATACGATCGGTCCTGTGTTTTAGGAAGTTTGCTTTGGCTGTTGTGAGGAGAGCTGATTGTGGAGAGAAAGAATGGAATGGAGGAGTTGGATAAGAGACCAAGGCTATAGTCAAGAGGAGGGATCTTGGTGGGCTGGACTAAGAAAGTGCTGGAAGGCAAGTAAGCAGGAGCCAGACGCGTGAAACAGGTAGGGAGATGAATAAGAGACCAGGGCTATAGTCAGATGAGGGATCATGGTGAGCTGGACTAAGAAAGTGCTGGAAGGCAAGTAAGCAGGAGCCAGATTCATGAAACCGGTAGGAAACGGGAGACTGCTGTTAGGTGGGAAGGAGGATTGGTAAAAAAGGACAGAAGAATCGTGGACTATTCCTAGATTTCCTTCTTGAATGACAGAGTAGAAGTGATTGCTAGTCAGTGAGACTGTTCAGAAAGATCAAAGCGGGTTTGAGGACAGTTTCAGCGATTACTGTGCAGTGTGCAAGGCACGGTGTGTGCTTTTGTTGGATCATGGAGGAAGATTTGCACCAGAGCTTTACGTTTCTGCCTTTAATATATGATCCACTTTTGAAGTCATGTTTGTGGAGATCCCAAGGTGAGTTCTGGGAAACAGAAACAGTGTCCTACTTGGGAAGTGATTATAGTAGACCACACACTGTTTGATGTATCAGTATTGCACCAGCCCCACCAAGAAAAATTGGGTTAAGGCTTTGCAATTGTGACATTATATGACCTGCTTCATCAAGGCTTTATTTTGCTGGAAGTCAATGTTTTACAATGATTTTACCATGGGGAAGGTCCATGAGGAAGGTCCAAAAATATATTTATTTTTAATTGAAGGGTAATTGCTTTACAGTATTGCCTTAATTTCTGCCATACATCAACATGAATCTGTCATAGGTGCACATATGGCCCCTCCCTCTTGAAGTTGTATATTTTTGTAACACATTTTGTTCTAACCTTTTTTTTTTCCTCCCACTCTAACTCTTTTCAATAGTGTGGCTTTGGCAGAACTCCACACAGGATCCTTTTTTCTTTCCAGCCGTAGGTGGCAGCACACCACTGCCTACGATTAGAGCAACGGCATTTGTTAAGTCAGAGCTCTTGGTCAGCAGAGAGCAGCTAATGAGTAATCAGCCCAAGCTGCACGGCAAATTAATGTCTTTATTAAGTGAACTAACCGGTTCCCTTTATAAACAAGGTCAGAGTATTTATAACCCAGTGCATTTCATAAAGCAAAATCCATCTGCATTGTTGTGACTCCACTAAGGAACCCATGATTTATCTGCAAGGAGCATATGCAAAAACTCACTTGGAAAACCATCTTTTATAATGACTGGTACCATTCTGAGGTAACCATTAATAAAAGGCACCCTTGCTAGGTAGCCTCATTTTTCTCGTACAAGGTAAATGAAAAAGTGATTACCTTAAACAGGAACCACTATTATAAGATGATATTGGGTGGCCTGTTCCAAATTGAGTTCTTAGTAATAAAAATAAAGTGTGATCCTTATTGATCAAATATATCTTTTGTCACTTTTGTTGTTTACTCTCTCAGTTGTGTCTGACTCTTTGCGACCCCCTGGACTGCAGCACGCCAGGCTTCCCTGTCCTTTACCGTCTCCTGGAACTTGCTCAAAGTCATGTCCATTGAGTTGATGATGCCATCTAAACATCTGATCCTCTTTCACCCCCTTCTCTTCTTGCCTTCAGTCTTTCCCAGCATCAGAGTCTTTTCCAAAGAGTCAGCATTTTGTGTCAGGTGGCCAAAGGACTGGAGCTTCAGTTTCAGCATCAGCCCTTCCAGTAAATATTCAGGATTGATTTCCTTTAGGATTGACTAGTTTGATCTCCTTGCAGTCCAAGGGCCCCTCAAGAGTCTTCTCCAACACCGCGGTTCAAAAGCATCAATTCTTCGGTGCTCAGCCTTCATTATGGTCCAACTCTCACATCCATACATGACTACTGGAGAAACCATCGCTTTGACTATATGAAACTTTGTTGGCAAAGTAATGTCTCTGCTATTTAATATGCTAAGCTTGTCATAGCTTTTCTTCTGAGGAGCAAGCATCTTTTAATTTCATGGATTCAGTCATCATCTGCAGTGATTTTGGAGCCCAAGAAAATAAAGCTCGTCACTGTTTCCACTGTTTTCCCATTTGCCATGAAGTGATGGGACTGGATGCCATGATCGTAGTTTTTTGAATGTTGAGTTTTAAGCCAGGTTTTTTACTCTCCTCTTTAACTTTCACTAAGAGGCTCTTTAGTTCCTCTTCCCTATCTTAGCTTTTCTTTGCTATAAGGGCGGTGCTATCTGCATATCTGAGGTTATTGCTGTTTTCCCCAGCAATCTTAATTCCAGCCTGGCATTTTGCATGATGTACTCTGCATATAAGTTAAATAAGTAGGGTGACAATATACAGCCTTTGTCACTTAGATTAGATAAAGCCTTATTTCACATTTAGAGTAGGTTGCACAGGTATAAAGTTTAATGTTTACCATCTACTGCATGTCACATTTTAAGTGAATCAAATGCTTAATTTTGCCTTCATTATCAGAGAACTATATGAGAAGCTCAGACTATCTTCTCACAAAGTGACCAGGTATCAGGGACCTGGTGAATTTCAGGTTCTAGAATAGTGCTGTGCAATAGAAATCTAAGGCAAGCCACACATGCAAACTGCATGTGCAATTTTAAATTTTCTTGATGCCACATAGATTGAAAAATGTAAAAAGAGAAGAAATTAATCTTCATTTTGTGTTATAGTTTATTTAACCCAATATGTCAAAAGTATTTAGCAGGTAATCAGTATAAAGATTATGGAGGTATCCTACATTCTTTTTTTTCACTCTGCGTATTTGAACTCTGGTATCTTTTTTACATTCACAGCTCTTCTCTGTTCAATCTAGCCACATTTCAAATGCTCAACCTGTGGTCGGTGGGCTCAGCTCTAAACACTTAGTATCTGCTATGGATTGAAACATGTTTCCTCAAAATTCACATATCAAAGACCTAAACCCCAGTACCTCAGAAAGTGACCTGATTTGGAGTTGAAGTCCTTACAGAAGTAATCAAGTTAAAATGAGGCCATTAGGATGCATCTGAGCAAAAGTCCGTCTAGTCAAGGCTACAGTTTTTCCAGTCGTCATGTATGTATGTGAGTTGTACTATAAAGAAAGCTGAGTGCTGAAGAACTGATGCTTTTGAGCTGGGGTGTTGGAGAAGACTCTTGAGAGTCCCTTGGACTGCAAGGAGATCATACCAGTCCATCCTAAAGAAGATCAGTCATGAGTGTTCATTGGAAGGACTGATGTTGAAGCTGAAACTCCAATAATTTGGCCACCTGCTGCAAAGAGCTGATTCATTGGAAAAGACCCTGATGCTGGGAAAGATTGAAGGTAGAAGGAGAAGGGGATGACAGAGGGTGAGATGGTTGGATGGCATCACTGACTCAATGGACATGAGTTTGGGTAAACTCCAGGAGTTGGTGATGGACAGGGAGGCCTGGTGTGCTGCGGTTCATGGTGTTGCAAAGAGTCAGACACAACTGAACGACTGAGCTGAACTGAGCTTCCTCAATGGCTTCTTGGTAAAGAATATGCCTACAATGCAGGAGACACAGGAGATGTAAGTTCGATCCCTGCGTCAAGAAGATCCCCTGGAGGAGGAAATGGCAACCCAGTGCAGTCTTCTTGACTGAAGAATCCTATGGACAGAAAAGCCTGGTGGGCTACCGTCTATGGGGTCGTAAAGATTGGCTGCGACTAGGCACGCAAGCACACAATAGTGCAGAATGCATCCTAATCCAACATGACTGATGTACGTACGCAACGAGGACCTCTGGAGGAGATAGACTCACACTCAGGGAGAGCGCCATGTAAAGATGAAGACAGAGATGACTGATGCGCCTACAAGCCAAAGAGCACCAAAGATTGCTGGCAAGCAGAAGCTAGAAAGGGCGGACTCTTCCTCACACCCCTCAGAAGAAACGAACCTTGCTGTCACCTTGATCATGGACTTGTAGCTTCCAGGTACGCGAGACAATCAATTTCTGTGAGTCACCCAGCTGTGAAAACGAATACCGCTCGTGCTGTTGGCACGAGCTTTGTTCTGAGCTTTCATTTCTTGCCTTGAACCTCTTCTCCTTCTCTTTCTGCACCTTTTCCTCTGCTCTCAACCGCGCAGCCTCCAAGCAGCCTCTCATGGAACCTCCGAGAATCTCCCTCCCTGCAAACATGTAGACTGGGAGTTTCCTGTTCAGTAAGCACGAAAGGGACACACCCTGAGCAGCGGCAAAGAAGCCTGGTTCACTTCAGGTGTCTGGCGGGGGTCATATTACCCACTAGATGGTGCCCTTGTTGTTGTTTAGTTGCTAAGTTGTGTTTGACTCTTTGGCGACCCCATGAACTGTAGCTCACCAGACCCCTTGGTCTGTGGGATTTTCCAGGCAAGAATACTGGAGGGGGTTGCCATTTCCTTCTCCAGGGGATCTTCCTGACCCAGGGATCGAACCCGTGTCCCCTCTGTCTCCTGCTTTGGCAGGCAGATTCTTTCCCACTGAGCCACCTGGGAAGCCTCTAGCGCCCCAGGCGGCCCCCTAGAGCTGCTGTTATGCAAGTCAAAGTGCTGACCCACAAAGTACTTTTGAAAACCATAAATAACTATAGATGAGAATGAGTATTTTGTAGATAGCATGAATGGTTTTCAAATTATTTTAATTTCTTCTCCCTGTAATTATCTGAGCTCTCCACTTTGCAGAAGGAAAATGAATTCATGGGGAAAAGGCCCTGACACTTTCATGCCATCTGGCAGGGGTGGTCTTCTGTTGGTTGTCTCTCTAGCCTGTAGGGTACCCATATCCAGCCAGCGTGGAAGCACCTCCCTCCCCACCTCACAGACCAGGTGCTGTGGGTGACATGGATCCCACTCCATCTCTAGAAAAGGGTCACAGTGTGTGTGCATATACATGTGTGCACACACACATATTCTATTAGTCTGTCTCTGTTTCTCTGGAGAACCCTGACTGATATAACCAGTGTTCTGGTTAATTCTTGGCAAGTGCTCATAAATACTTAAAAAGATAAAAGACAAGGGAGGAGAACTTTCGCATTTAACCTGATTTCCTGCTGCAGATATCAAAAGTTGGATCAACATATGTCCATAGTTGTAAAGATATTCTTATTGTTTAGTCGCTAAGTCACGTCTGACTCTTTGTGACCCCATGGACGGTATCCCAGGCTCCTCTGTCCATAGGATTTCCCAGGCAAGAATACTGGAGTCGGTTGCCATTTCCTTCTCCAGGGGATCTTCTTGATGGGATTGAACCTACGTCTTGTCTCCTGCATCCGTAGGTGGACTCTTTACCACTGAGCCACCGGGGATGCCCCATAGAGATGTTGAAGTGAAGTGAAGTGGTCAGTCGCTAAGCCATGTCTGTGGAAAAGGCAATGGCAACCCACTCCTGCACTTTTTCCTCTGCTCTCACCACCAGAAGATCCCCTGGAGGAGGAAATGGCAACCCAGTGCAGTCTTCTTAAAAAATGCCATGGATGGAGGAGCCTGGTAGGCTGCAGTCCATGGGGTCACTAAGAGTCAGACACGACTGAGCAACTTCACTTTCACGCTTTGGAGAAGGAAATGGCAGCCCACTCCAGTGTTCTTGCTGGAGAATCCCAGGGATGGGGGAGCCTGGTGGGCTGCCGTCTATGGGATCACACAGAGTTGGACACGACTGAAGCGACTTAGCAGCAGCAGCAGCAGCAAGTCATGTCTGACTTTTTGAGATCCTGTGGACAGTGTCCCACCAGGCCCCTCTGTCTATGGGATTTTCCAGGTAAGAGTACTGGAGTGGGTTGACATTTCCTCCTCCAGGGGATCTTCAAGACCCAAAGATTGAGACTTTATCCCCTGCAGGCAGATTCTTTTACTGTGGAACCTTCTCAGGGGACACCTAATTGATCTCTCTTTGGATTAAGGAAGGCATGGACAGGTTTATGGGAACTACAAAGTTATTTCAAGGTATTTTGAACCCAACCAAGAAAAGAGAGGTGCTTTCTGTCATAAACCTCCTCCTTTTCTAATACAAATTCCTTTTTCAGCCTCTCATCATCCTTAAACCCTTCCAGTGTGACCCCATAGACAGCAACCCACCAGGCTCCCCCGTCCCTGGGATTCTCCAGAAAGAACACTGGAGTGGGTTGCCATTTCCTTCTCCAATGCATGAAAGTGAAAAGTGAAAGTGAAGTCGCTCAGTCATGTCCAACTCTTAGTGACCCCGTGGACTGCAGCCCACCAGGCTCCTCTGTCCGTAGGATTTTCCAGGCAAGAGTACTGGAGTGGGTCGCCAGTGCCTTCTCTGAAAAAAAAAAAAAGTATACATTCTCAAATGTCTGAAAATGATTCGAGAGAGGGAAGTTTACCTTTTAACTCTCCCCATATTAACCTATTTTCTACTGCCCAGCATTGAAGTTAATCAACTACAGGAAAACCTTCCTGTATGAAAAGAACCACTCCTCCCAGTTACAGATTTTTCCCCCCAGTTCAAATGACAGTGTTGTTTGATAAAGATGTTACATGATCTTTAAAGTCTTTAGCGGGACAGTCCTGAAGGGCGCCCAGTTTTCAGTCTCTGCTTTGCCCTTGCCCATCCCAGCTGATTTTACTCTGTAGTCTATTATCTGCAGGCCGTTTGCAGTTCATCATGGATCTCGGGAGAGGCATGGGGGAGCATATCAATAGAACTATCTTTGGAAATACTGACATTTGGAAATGATTTTTGTCTGCTTCCTAACTGAGAGCAGTTGCTCCCTGGAATGCCCTTCTCAGGGAGGCAAGGCTGCTTACCCAGCCTGTTTCTGCGTGGTTCTCTTAGATGCTTGGGTTTCAAGCCCTGTGTGTAATTTCCCTAGACAGGGGCTGGCATCGCCTCCCCTCCTGCGAACTTCATTCCTCTGGATCCTGTTCTTGTTGATCCTGCTTTGCTTTTGGATGGATTTCTTCAGAAACAGCTGTCCGATGTTCCAGGGTGCTCTGCTCTGCTGTGGTCTGCCTGGCTCACCAAAGCGCGCCGCTGTGGTCGTTCCCGGGCCCTGGAACCAGGGTGCGCGTGCAGCTCTTTCTCTGAGCTCTGTCTGGCCGTGAGCCTCAGCCCTTGTTCTGTTTAACCCTGGTACTGTTTCTTTTCTCCTTTGCCTCGCTTTTCTAGCTGGTTTCCTTCTGCATCTTCTTCCACTAGGTTAGCTCACCTGCACTGTTGTGTGTGTTCAGCCGCTCAGTCGATCACCTGCATTTGGCACCAGATAGTGTGGGGTCGCACAGAGTCGGACACGACTGAAGCGACTTAGCAGCAGCAGCAGCAGTTTACTCGGAACCCTTGCTGGGAGCTGATGCTGGCGGCCAGACCGCAACAAGAAGACGTTACAGGCAGCCTTTTAACCTGTGACTTGAGAGACACTTTGCTTCCCTTGGAAAACAGTTCCTGTTTTTCCTCAGTTGTGGTAAATGATGTTTTAAAAGATTACATCTTTTTCACTTGGATTTTAAAATATGTTCATTACCAAATACACATTTTAAGATTTTTTTTTTTAATCTAAAGAAACGTTGTTTCTCAGACTTTTGGTAAGTATTGCGTTTTGTTTCTTCTCTTCCTTTTTCTTTCTTTAGAATTGCTGGCCATAATGGAGATTCCAGTTACATATAGTTTTATTCTTTGGGGCTTCCCCTGGTGGCTCAGCTGGTAAAGAACCCTCTTGTCAATGCAGGAGACTCGAGAGACTCGGGTTCAATCCCTTGGTCAGGAAGATCCCCTGGGGAAGGAAATGGCAGTCCACTCCAGTATTCTTGTCTGGAAAATTCTATGGATAGAGGAGCCTGGTGGCCTACAGGTATTTATTATTTACTGTATTAACTAAGCTCACTTTTTATGTTAGTTTTTAAAAAATGGATTACTGTAATATTTAAAATTTAACTCAAAAAATAAAAGTACATGCAGCTGGGGTATCTCTAGTCCACATTTCGGGTTTCCACATCTGTTGCATGTGTCTCTTAACTTCCAGCAGACTTGTGGGGAATGTTCCACAAAAGAGCAAGCAAGAACATACAAAGTTTCAGAGATGTAGTCTCAGAAGTGGCACTCTGTCATTTCCACCCATATGTTATTGGCCAAAACAAGTCACATGCACCAGCCCAAAGCCAGGGCAGACAAATATACTGCCTGCAATCAGGTCATGGCTAATATGTGGCTGCACTCAGGGATGAAGAATTGGAAGCAGTCTTCCAATATGCAACAAACAGCTCGTTTCCTCTTTGTGTGTGGAACTGTTGGGAATGGCTCCAGGTGCAGACATCTGTCTCCAGTAGGAGAAGATGAAGCAAGGTCTAGACAGAAGGAGATGGAAGAGAGTTTTAATAATATTCTAATTCTTTTTTTTTAATTTTAAAATTTATTTTTAATTGGAGGATAATTGCTTTACAGTATTGTGTTGGTTTCTGATTCTTGCATAAATTAGTGTAAGTTTGGTTTCTGTTACTTGCAATCAAAAGGTTATCATACACATATAATTTGTGTATATCAGAAGGCCGTTATATAAAAAGAAGCAGCCTTTATCCCAATGCAAATATCTATAGGCTAATTCTGGAGAAGTTAAAATTTCTTCATATTAGAAGTAAACTATGTGTATTTCACTGAATTTATCAGTTGATCAAATTAAACTGAGCTACACAAGTTTCAAATAAAGATATTATCTAATATTGCAGTAAAATTATTCATAATCAATGAATGTTAATTAAGGCAGTTATGTGAATTATTGAATTTATCCCTGGAAATTTACCTCAGTAACATAATCTCACAGAAGCAAACATTCATAAGCATGAAGCAGTTTATGACAACCTCATTCATAATAATAAATAAAGCAAATGATCTAAATTAAGAGAACGCTTTATTAAATTATGTCAGTTTTTTAAGATGGAATATTGTATAGATGGAATATTGTATTGTATCAGGATGGACTATTGTGTAGTTTTTAAGCATGTTAATTAAGAGAATTATATAAAATATTGAAATATGTTTATGACCTAAGTGAAAAAGCAAAACATAAAATATTATTTACATGAATATTCAAACTATATATATATGAACACCCAAGAAGTACTCTGGAGCCAATGCATGGGGGCTGGGAAAGACCCTGCCCATGGGTCTCTGGCACCCATTGGCATCAGAGCGCCGAGTGGAGGGTTGCAGACTGCAGGTCATGCAGAGGACCCAAGACAGATTGGCTACTGATAGACTCTCCCCATAGTGCTTCTTCATACCATGTGGACTCCTACAAGGACAGTGAGCATCACAACTTCCTCTGAATTTGATCTGGACAGGCCTGATAATCTATGTGAGCCTGCTTCTGCTGACTCCAAAAATCCTGAGTCTGCAGTTTGATCCTCAAGTCAATGCCTTCCTGTCCTGGGCTCACTCCTATGCTGCCTTCCACAATTGGTCTAACTGCTGGGTCTGCAGAGCACTCCCCTCTTCCTCAGTGGGAGAGCTTCCCGTGGTGGGCATCTCCACTTCAAGGAAAGGACTTCCTCCAAGTCTGCGAATACCTTTGACAACAACAATCATATGTGATGCCTCTTCTTACTCTGATGATATCTAATAATCCAAAGATGGACTGGCGCAACACTCTGTACCTTAACTATGGACATAATGTGACTTCTAACTTTGCTGATTGTTCTGCTTTTGCTGTTTGCTCCCTGCATCTGTAACTGTGTAACTGGATTTGTTTCTAGCCGCATGAAGGCTTTTAAGTTACAAATGGTTGCTCACACTCTTGCCGCTGCTGCGGCAGCTTCCTCAAACTACTACTTGGGGTCCCTGGATCAGAGATCCTCAGTATGAGTGTTAGGAGAATATGTTGCCTCACCAATTTAGGGACGACACCCCTTATCAGCTCAGAAGCAGTTATGAAATGAAAACGATGCCCCTTTCTCTAGGCAACATAATTCTCCTAAAAGAAAAGGGGAGAATGAGAGGCTAACAGGCAGGAAAGCTAGGGGTCTCTAAACAGAGGAAATAGGCTGCAACTGTCAGACATTTTTTATTTCTCTTTTAAGCAGCAGGAGGAAACAAATTACAAGTGTCAGATTTTTGGCTTCCCTGGTAGCTCAGCTGGTAAAGAATCCGCCTGCAATGTGGGGGACCTGGGTTCGATCCCTGGGTTGGGAAGATCCCCTGGAGAAGGGAAAGGCTATCCACTCCAGTATTCTGGCCTGGAGAATTCCATGGACTGTGTAGTCCATGGGGTCTCAAAGAATTGGTCACGACTGAGCGACTTTAAATGCAAAATGTAAAAGAAGTACTTGCTTTACACGTGCGTATCCATGTCCACAGTAAGCACAACACATACACATGCACACACACAGAGTCATTATCTTTTGGAGTGCCATGGAGACGTTGTATTATGAATGCAGCTGTAATTTGCTCTTACCCAGGTAGAAGATACTCATCATCTTTGAGTAAAATTACTCTTCTATGGGCTCATTGTCCATGCAAAAGTCAAAGTTCTCTCTTAGAATCAAGAAATTGAAACTGTAGATACTAAACAACGCTGAATAAAATCATCAGAGCTGAATTTTGTGAGCAGAATCGAATCTCTGTGGGGTTATGGTGGGGTTTGAGTGAGGATATGATGAATGATGTCTTTCAGTGAGAAAAAGTGGGGTCAGGACTATTCCCTGGGGACTGAGAGCTCAGGGTGATAGGTGGGCTCGGGGAGGCCATACAGAAGGAAAACGTGGAGGGGATATGGCTGAGGGACTCAATTCAAGGACCGGTGTATATTTCCTATCCAGTATTATTGTTTTCTTTCGTGTTTCTCCTTTATAATTTCCTTGTTATCTTTAAGCCTTCAATAAATTGTCTTAAATGCTCATCCAGGCATTTGTTGCACTGTTAGGAACTGAGGGAGGGGCTTGCAACTCTCCTCGAGTACAGCAGAAGCCTGGCTTGCATGGAGTAGTGGTAAGAAGTGCAGTAGGGAACGGAGGGGAAGTCCTTGGAGCATGGTCTAGAAGGAGAGTTTATTTGAGGGCCCCATCAGAATTCCGTTAGTATGGTAGAGTGAGAAACATCTTTTTCTGTTTGCCTAATACCTCATTTTTTTCTCCATCTTTTGCTGTGGAAGGATTTTACTTTCCTGCCATGCTGGACTCAGGAGAGGCCATTTGACTTGCTGCGGCCAGTGAGGTATGTGTGCAAGGAACATGCCTCACTTCCGGGCAGAAGCACTAA
Source organism: Cephalophus harveyi (assembly GCA_006410635.1). NCBI lineage: Eukaryota > Metazoa > Chordata > Mammalia > Artiodactyla > Bovidae > Cephalophus > Cephalophus harveyi. The sequence continues at coordinate 122,118 of SJYT01074936.1, forward strand.
GAATCAGTGCCTATTTCTCCCATGTTTCCTTTCCCTCAGTCCGTCCCAATTGGTCCTGGAATGTTGCTCCTCCTCACTGTGGGTCATTGAGTGAAGGTGAGGGGGTCAAAGTCACAGCCAACTTTTGGTTGACATGTTATATTGGTGTGATGGTTAATTTTACATGTTGGCTTGAGTGGATCACAGGGTGCCTAGATATTAACTAAACATTTTTTCCAGATGTGTCTGTGAGAGGGTTTCCACGTGATATTAGCATTCGAATGATGGGACTCAGTAAATTTACCTCCTCCGTGTAGGTGGGCATCATCCAACATGTTGAGAGCATGAACCAACCAAGAGGAGAAGAAGAATTCTTCGAATTCTCTGTTTTCTCTGTTTCAGTTCTTGAGCTGGGACATCTCCTTTTGTCTTCTCCTGTGCCGGGGCTGGGATTTCTACCATGAGCTCCCCTGGTTCTCAAGCTTTCAGACTTGGACTGAACTATACAACCAGTTTTCCTCGGTCTCAGGGTTGCAGATTTTGGGGATGTCTTAGACTCCATAACCACATGAGCCAATTTCTCATTATCTATCTACAATTTTTTCTGTTTTCTCTGGAAAATCCTGACTAATAAAGCAGGCAATAGGTAAACATTTGTAGCAATAAGTTATTGAGACCTGGGGTTATTTGTTACTGCAGCATAGCCTGGCCTATCCTGACTGATACAATGGGACTTTTCACAAACGCAAAGAAGTAGCATATGCAAGACTAAACCTCCTGTGTCATCCAGGAGGGAGAGCTGATCTATATTATTTGGCATCTGCAATTCAAGTCCTATGAGTCTTTGAGTTAAACTTTGACTTGTACTTGTACTTGGCCTACTGTGTTCAGGCCAAGAAGTATATTTTGGTGCCTCTGAAAAGTGTCTTTTCTTCACCATAAGTGGTGTATTTGCTAACTCTCTCACCAGCTCCAATCTCAACTTTTGCTTCTCAACTTTTGTTTTCCTCTTATTTTACATTCAGGGACTCCAGTGATAACTGTCTAGTGAGCTCTGTACTCTAATTCAGAGACAGTGTTTGATGAGTGTTGGTTTGATTTGTACAGATTTGTCAAAAGTGACATTTAAGAAAACAACTGCCGCCTTGACGAAACCTGATTGTTTCTGTCTTGACTCCTTCCCAAATTCGTATGTATATTATCAAATTGATCTGAGTATTATGTTTTCCAATGAAATGATTTGATTTTAGGCAGATAATTTCATGTACATTAAAAAAAAGACAAACCATGTAATTCTGCAAGAGCAGGGACCTAGATTAATTAGAAAGGCCTCATTAGTTCCAGTGGGGGCGGGGAGTTGATAGGCATGTCCCACTGACAATGGAGAAGTCACCACGCCGAGATGGGCAGCCTGAAGCTGCACTCAGCAGGCGGCCCCGTAAACACTCTAAGTGCTCACTCTTCTGCCCAGGTGTCTCTTGGCAAAGGCAGGTGGAGGACGCAAAGCAATTACCCAGATAATTAAGGAAAAACAAACCTGTGTGTGGCAGGTAACTTGGGGAACTTTTACTCAATTTTCTAGGCAACCATTGAAATTCTTTGCCTCCCTGTTGTCAGCAGGAATATGATCTGGCTCATAACAGCTACTTTAACAATTATAATGCTCTCAGTTGGTAAATATCCCTTCCTAGGAACTCTTGTTCTCATCAATCTAGAGTTTGAAATAGCTCGTGGGATCTCAGGGCTGTATTGTTCCCACTGATTCATGACAAAACCCCCAATAACTGCTGTGAAAATGTTAGGCTATTTGTGAAACTTTGGAAACAGCTTCTGGCAACTCTTGTTTTGTGATTCTGGGTATGATGAGACCTGCACCTTCGCAGGCTGGGCAAATGAGATTCCAGCTGTGATGGAGGCCAAGGAAGAGGATTCACTGTCAATCTCTGTATGAGGCATTTGCTACATTTTACCTCCAACACCTTCCTAGGAGGCAGGTCCTACTATCATCACTTCAGAGATGAGAAAATGCAGCCTTAACCAGGCATACACCAGTGAGTGATAAAACTACAATTTCCACGCAGATCTTTCTGATTCCAAAGTTATTTTTATTCTCCCAGTGGCCCTGAGAGAATCCAGGGCACCTATAGACAGCGTAGCAAAAAGCAGAGACATCACTTTGCTGACAAAGACCTGTATAGTCAAAGCTATGGTTTTCCCAGTAGTTATGTATGGATATGAGAGCTGGACTATAAAGAAGGTTGAGCACTGAGGAACTGATGTTCTTGAATTATGGTGTTGGAAAGAGTCTCTTGGACTCAAGGAGATCAAACCAGTCAATTCTAAAGGAAATCAACCCTGAATATTCGTTGGGGGAACTGATGCTGAAACTGAAGCTCCAATACTTTGGCTACCTGATGCGAAGCGCTGATTCACTGGAAAAGACCCTGATGCTGGGAAAGATTGAGGGCAAGAAGAGAAGGGGACAACATAGGATGAGATGGTTGGATGGCATCACCAACTCAATGGACATGAGTTTGAGCTGACTCCAGGAGATGGTAAAGGACAGGGGCGTGCTGCAGTCCTTGGGGTTGCAAAGAGTCAGACCTGACTTAGTGACTGAACGACAACAGCAAGATAGTTTAAAAAACCTCATGGGTGTTTCTGGTGTCAGTGGGATTGGAAATTATATGTTAAGGCAATGGTTCTCAAAGTTTAGCATGCGTTAGAATCATCTGTAAGACTAGAAAACACACTGATGTCTGGTACCACACCTAGAGAGTGTCTCATCCGGTCTGGGTTAGGGCCCAAGTATTTGCATTTCTGACAAGTTCCCAGGTGATGCTGCTGCTGACACCCAGGGACCATACTGTGAGAACCAGCACTACATTCAGGAACTCAGAGAATTTTATGTGACAATCAGCATAATGGGAATGAAATCAGATATCTGCAAAATCACCTTAGAAAGAATGGTTGAGAATAAGTCCTGACCAATAGTGAAACTAACACATTCTAGAGAGAATATGGGGGAGTTTGTAATTTCATCGGTTCTGTCTTGTTGCAACAAAAATTTGAAGCGATGGATGGACCAGTGTTACAGCCCTCGGAGGAACCAGTGTTACAGCTCAGTTTATTTAGAAAGCAAAGGAAAATACATCCTGGAGGCGTGCGGGTGGGCTGACCTAAAAGATGCGAAGAGAAGGGAAACCCCCGCCCAGTTTTGGCTCCGCTTTTTATATGTCTTTTCTCCTTCCCCTGGGCCTGCCCTATGTAAACCGGGCGGCCAGGAGTGCTGTTTGTTTCACCTGAGGTCCTCACTCTGGTCCTCAGACTTTCCTTTGTTCTATTTCCACGGGCTTTTCCCTTCTTTGTCTTTTAGCCACCACCATTCTGGACTTTTTTCCCCCTATTCTAACTACCAAACAGTTGGAAGAGAGGCATTAATTATTAACAACAGAACAGTTTCCCTCTGAAAGGAAGAAGTGATGCAACGGTCCGTTTCTACCTTCGTACTGATTCTCTGGACACTAAGCACCTTGGTGGCTAAGTCAGACTAAGTCATGTCTGACTCTTGCGGACTCGTGGACTGTAGCCGACCAGGCTCCTCTGTCCATGGGTTTTTCTAGGCAAGAATACTAAGAGTGGGTTGCCATTTCCTTCTCCAGGGGATCTTCCAGACCCACCCCTGGGCCTGCCCTATGTAAACCGGGCGGCCAGGAGTGCTGTTTGTTTCACCTGAGGTCCTCACTCTGGTCCTCAGACTTTCCTTTGTTCTATTTCCACGGGCTTTTCCCTTCTTTGTCTTTTAGCCACCACCATTCTGGACTTTTTTCCCCCTATTCTAACTACCAAACAGTTGGAAGAGAGGCATTAATTATTAACAACAGAACAGTTTCCCTCTGAAAGGAAGAAGTGATGCAACGGTCCGTTTCTACCTTCGTACTGATTCTCTGGACACTAAGCACCTTGGTGGCTAAGTCAGACTAAGTCATGTCTGACTCTTGCGGACTCATGGACTGTAGCCGACCAGGCTCCTCTGTCCATGGGTTTTTCTAGGCAAGAATACTAAGAGTGGGTTGCCATTTCCTTCTCCAGGGGATCTTCCAGACCCAGGAATCGAACCTGGGTCTTCTGCATTGCAGGCAGATTCTTTACCGACTGAGCTACAAGGAAAGCAAGCAACCTTATGAACATTAATTCAATTAACTGATTTGATTAATTTATTTTATTTTTCCAGGTGTCTGATATCTGAAGAGGTTTCAAGCAGTTCGATTTTTCCGGAGCACCACTCTGCCTAATCCCCGCGGCTGCCATTTGTATTGAATTCTATGTAAATGGTGCCCCCTGGAGGAGTGGAAAGGAATATCATCCTAAATGAAGGATCTAGCGTTGTTAAACATGATTTGTATGCCCCTAGATTCTACTCTCACATTAAACTAGAAAACTGAGGACCTATGAGCACAGCCACTCTGAGAAACTTTCCCCTGAGAAAGACTTTTCTAGGCAATATTCCAAGTAACGCAGGACCTACAATTCTTCAAACAAGTGAAAATGGTAGGAAAAGATAGTTAACACATCCAAACGCTATCAGGATGTGTATCTTGCTTCTCTGTTTTGTGGGGATAAAATTATTGCAAGATTTGACTTTACAAAGTAGAAATTTTGACTGAAACTGAAACAAATGTGTGTCTTTTTGAGAGAGCAAGAAGACTCTTGGTTGGAACCCTTTGGTACAGAAGGGTTATTCTATGCCATGAGCCATGAGCGTAAAATGCCATGGAAGCGTACAACCTGGAAGAGGCTCTGCATAAGACCCACTGATGTTCCATGTCTCATGACCCTCTTCCCCCCATCAGAAGATCAAACTTATTCTTTGTGTCATGCTTTTCTATGACCTGCTAATTTTCCAAGATCCCCTGTATTCAAAGTATATACTTAACAGCTACGTGTCCTTACTTATCCTTCCCGGGTCTCTCTTTCCTTATTTATGGAATGACTACAAAGATTACCAATAGAGAGATATAGATTGATAAAGCTCAGGACAGTGATTGACACACCCTGGCATCTATAAGTGTTCCTTTTACTGTTATTATTCAGACACGCTTATGAAGAAGGCCCTGTAGATGACTTGTACATATTGGATATTTAAGGGATTGGCTTAAGAAACCACCTGCAGTGCAGGAATCCACCTTCAATGCAGGAGACCTGGGTTCGGTTTGTGGGTCGGGAAGATACTGTGGAGAAGGAAATGGCAACCTACTCCAGTATTCTTGCCTGAAAAAAATCCCATGGTCAGAGGAGCCTGGTGGGCTACAGTCCATGGGATAGCAAAGAGTCGGACACGATGTGGTGACTAACCCACCAAGGNCTCTTGGTTGGAACCCTTTGGTACAGAAGGGTTATTCTATGCCATGAGCCATGAGCGTAAAATGCCATGGAAGCGTACAACCTGGAAGAGGCTCTGCATAAGACCCACTGATGTTCCATGTCTCATGACCCTCTTCCCCCCATCAGAAGATCAAACTTATTCTTTGTGTCATGCTTTTCTATGACCTGCTAATTTTCCAAGATCCCCTGTATTCAAAGTATATACTTAACAGCTACGTGTCCTTACTTATCCTTCCTGGGTCTCTCTTTCCTTATTTATGGAATGACTACAAAGATTACCAATAGAGAGATATAGATTGATAAAGCTCAGGACAGTGATTGACACACCCTGGCATCTATAAGTGTTCCTTTTACTGTTATTATTCAGACACGCTTATGAAGAAGGCCCTGTAGATGACTTGTACATATTGGATATTTAAGGGATTGGCTTAAGAAACCACCTGCAGTGCAGGAATCCACCTTCAATGCAGGAGACCTGGGTTCGGTTTGTGGGTCGGGAAGATACTGTGGAGAAGGAAATGGCAACCTACTCCAGTATTCTTGCCTGAAAAAAATCCCATGGTCAGAGGAGCCTGGTGGGCTACAGTCCATGGGATAGCAAAGAGTCGGACACGATGTGGTGACTAACCCACCAAGGGACTGGAAAGTGTTTAATTAGTGGAGATAATATTGGATGGGCTTCCCTTGTGGCTCAGCTTGTAAATAATCTGCCTGCAATGTGGAAGACCTGGGTTTGAACGCTGAGTATGGAACATCCCTTGGAGAAGGGAAAGGCTACCCACTCCAGTATTCTGGCCTAGAGAATTCCATGGACTGTATAGTTCATGGGGTCGCAAAGAGTTGGACATGACTGAATGACTTTCACTTTCAATGTTGGGGCCGCACAGGGTTGGACATGACTGAAGCGACTTAGCAGCAGTAGCAGTCTAATCCGTGTCTACAAGGGGGAGAGCTAGAAAGGCATGGAAGATAGATAAGAGAACCCGTAGAGAGATGTAACCTTGAACTCATCTGGAAAGCAGGTTATCAGGAGTAAATGATCCCAGGGATTTTCCTGGGGTTTCAGCAGTAACCACTCCGTGCTCCCAGTGCAGGGGGCCCAGGTTCGATCCCTGGTCAGGGAATTAGATCCCATGTGCCCCATGCCGCAGCTAAGACCTGGCACAGCCAAATAATTAAAAATAAACATTTTTAAAAGGAATACATGATTCCAATCTGATGACATTAGAAGGGGCTGTGGACATGGGAATCGTATTTGGGAGAGAAGAAGCAAATGTTGTCCATGGTGTGTGACCCAAATTCCCTCTTAAGAGTCATCTTGCTCTAATGAGAGTTGTTCATACTGCCACTGGTAGACTACTAGGATCTGGAAATCAATTTATATGAGCTGTGACCAGCATTTAAAAAAGAGAACAGAATGTAAAAGACCAGTGTCCCTTCATTGCACATAGCGAGTAAACATTGTTTCACGAATCTTAGTTGTACACGTCCACGTGGCCAGGGTCATGGTGCGCAATGTGGTTTTATTTTAATCATGGATTTTGGTACAAGTCACTGCTCAGTGTATTCACTAGGGTAGGCAGTTTTCTCTGCTCTTGCAAGGTCTTCTTTATCTATTTTCCAGGCTGCTTTTTTTTCTCCCCAGCCTTTTCTGAGCCAAAGCAAGTAACTACTTCTTGCCCTTCTAGTGGGGGAGCCTGGCCTCAGGGTACCTTCTAAAGTGATCTCCTCACCTCTGCAAAATCCTGGAGGTGATGGCGAGCCTGCTGGGGATCAGTTCCCCTCTTTTTTTGTTTTTATGATCCAGTTGCTCACATATTTCAAATCTTTCATTAATGTTTTGGTTAAATACTTTAAACTTTGCTGCTTACCTTTAGTTTTCCTGAAGTCTAAGAAAACAGTGGCCTGGAACTGAAATCCTGTGCAGGGGTCACTTCTGCCCTGCTCCTGCTTCATCATTGTGATTCCCTGACCTCAGGGCTACATGCCTCAGGGCTGGAGAGCTCTTCTTGCAATTTACTACCTGCAAATGTTTATTCATTTGGGGAGGAAAATGCTGCCTCATAAAGAGTTCCATGCATTTTTTATTTACTTATGAATATTTTAAAATGGCGGGTCAAGTTTAAAATATCTATTTTAGATCCATCTGTCTCCTCTCCTCCTCCTGGCCCTGGCCATGCTTTTCCAAGGGGTCTTAGAAGAAGAAGAAGGCTTGGTCTGCTTTTCCACTCCTTATCTCTCATTTCTTGGGGCACTTTTCTTCTTGATTACAGAGGGGAGATGGAAGGGATGGATCTGTCATTCCTGGTGTGCATTGGCCATCCCTTGGCTCTCGCTTCCTGTTTTAAACACTTGTTTATTTATCTATGGCTGCGCCACGGCGTGTGGGATCTTAGTTCCCTGACTGAGCATCAAACCCATGTGCCCTGCAGTGGAAGCATGGAGTCCTAACCACTGGGCCTCCAGATAATTCCATTGGCTATTCCTTCTTAGGTTGAAATGGACTAAGTACAGATACCTACTGAGGGTGGACATCCCATGCAGCTTCCTTCTTGGGGTACACGTGTGAGTTCTTTACACACCTCTTAGTATGAACCCAGAGCTCCATCTCTTGTTTCCATCAAGTTTCCTTTCGAGGGAGACTAACTAGCTCAAGTTCTCCGAATCCCACTGCAGCTTTCACTACCAGTGATGCACCCTGCCATTCTTTTTCCATCACGGGGACACCCACCCTGTGCGTGGACCTCTTGTTTGGAGTACAGTAAGCATGGCTTTAGCCCAGCTACCTTCTGCAGTCAACCATGAGTCACTGCAGACTCAGGTTTCCTGGAAAGGCCAGGTAGCAGGAGGGCTGGTTTTCCCACTTCTAGTCTCTCTGTCTGCCCTCTGAGTCCTCCTCTCCCCTGCTCAGGGAGGCTCAGAGAGTGAGCAGCTCAGCACGACGGCTCCATCAGCCTGTGTCCCCTGGGGATCAAGATGCCCACCCCTCTTGTTTCTGACACCCCAATATCTGTGCGCGTTCCCCTTTTTTCTTCCTCCATGGAAAGTACTGAGGCCCTCACCTTTTCACTGATGACTCACGATAGGCAGTCTCTCCTCCCTCTCCTCTCCATGGTCTTGTGCTTGCTTAGGGCAGGGGAATGGTTGAGATCAGTACAGCTTGTTGACTCCAGTCTATTAAAATGTTCTGCAGGGGTTCATGCCTCCAGCTGTTGGCAGCTGTCTTTAGAGTGGGAGGTGCTTGGTGTGTCTCTGCCTTCTGCTCCAGGTCTCAGTCAACGATTCTGAGACAACAGATTCCCTATCCTCAGCACCCCACTGTGTGCGAGGTGAGGAGTCTGTATCATCTACTCTATTCATATTTTAAAGAGGTAAGTTGGTTGTTCACTTTGGCAGCACTTGCATTAAAATTAGGGCTTCCCAGGTGGCTCAGCAATAAAGAATCCACCTGCAATGCAGGAGACACAGGTTTGATCCCAGGATCAGGAAAATGCCCTGGAGAAGGAAATGGCAACCCACTTCAGTATTCTTGCCTCCTCTCACAGAGGAGCCTGGTGCAGTATATAGCCTGTGGGGTCACGAAACAGTTGGACATGACTTAACAACGAAAACAGCAACAACAAACACTAAAAGTGGAAGGATACAGAGAAGATAAGTGTGACCCCTGCACAAGGATGACATGCAAATTTGTGAAGTGTTTCATATATATTTTTTTACAGTGGAATATGACTCAGCCATAAAAGCGAATGAAATAGTGCCATTTTCAGAGGCATGGACCTAGAGGCACTCATGCAGAGTGAAGTAAGTTAGAAAGAGGAAACCAAATATCATATAATATCCCTTATGTGTGAAATCCAGAAAAGTGGTATAGATGAACTTACTGACAAAGCAGAAATAGAGACAAAGATGTAGGGAAGAAACTTACGAACACCAAGGTGGGGGGAAGAGAGGTATGGGATCAGCTGGAAGACTGGAATTGACATATATACACTATTGATACTGTGCATAAAACAAATAGCTAACGAGAACTTACTGTTTAGCACCGGGAACCTTACTCCATGATCTGTGGCAATCTAAATGGGAAGGAAATCTAAAGAAGATTGGATATATGTATATGTAAAAGCGACTCACTTCACTGTATACCTGAAACTAACACAACATTGTAAAGAAACTACACTCCAATAAGTTAATTAAAAGGAAGAAATAAGTAAATTGGGCCTTGAAAAAAAAAAGAGTTCAGTTGGAAGGCTCTGAAACTGAAATTTTGAAACGTCTATAAACATCCCTGAACATATTGGCAAGAGATGGTGTCTTTTCTCAAGAGAAAAGGTGTTCTGATTGGAAAGGCTTGTGGACTTGGGATTGGACCTGGTTCACATGGCTGCTGCAGCACTGTCCCTGAGCAGATATACTGTGCTTAGTCGCTCAGTGGTGTCTGACTCTTTGCAACCCCATGGACTTTAGCCTGCCAGACTCCTCTGTCCATGGAATTCTCCAGGCAAGGATACTGGAGTGGGTTGCCATGCCCTCCTCCAGGGGATCTTCCCAACCCAAGGATCGAACTCAGGTCTCCCGCACTGTGGGCAGATTCTTTACCATCTGAGCCACAGGGAAGCCCAAGAATACTGGAGTGGGTAGCCTATTCCTTCTCCAGTGGATCTTCCCAACCCAGGAATTGAACCAGGGTTTCCTGCATAGCAGGTGGATTTTTTACCAGCTGAGCTACCAGGGAAACCTGCCCCCCCTCCCAGCAGATCCTTCTCAGAATTAAACAAGGGAAACTAAAAATGCACAAAAGAAGGGGAGGAATTCCCCTTTCCCAGAATAAGCAAATCTATCTTGGTCTGTAATGCATATCCATTAAATAGAAGTAACTAGAAAAAGATAACATCATAATTACTCTCAGTACAGTTTTATTTTCAGGAATCATAGAATTTGTGGGATTTCAAACATTGATCTGAAAAAAAAGGTATTTTAAAAACTACCTTTATATTATTTGGCTATTTTAGTAACTAGTTTACCATCCTTATGGCATGTCATGTGTTAATTTTGGTTATTTTTCCCCAAATAGCATCTGTTCATTTACTGCCATAGAAATGGACTTAACTATTATGAAACATTCAAATGGTAAAAAAGGTTTGTTAAATGTCCACCCCTCTTTTTTTTTTTTTTTAACCTAAGGTGGATGCTAACCTGGGAGGATGCAGGGGCAAATTAACATATGAGGTGGGAAAGACAGTGTCTCTGCTCTGAACACACACTCAGAAATACCCCTGCATTGTCCATCACTGTGACTTCTTGTCCAAGTCACATTATCAGTGAAGTGAAGTCGCTCAGTTGTGTCTAACTCTTTGTGACCCCATGGACTGTAGCCTACCAGGCTCCTCCGTCCATGTGATCCAGGGGGGACTGGCAATTCTCTTGCTGAAACTCTCAGAATTAACGCTCTTCTTTATCCTCTTCATTCTCTGCTCTGAAGAGAATGGCTTCCCATCTTTCTTTCTTTTTTTTTTTTTTTCCACGCAGGATCTTAGTTCCCCAACAAGGGATCGAACTTGTGCCCCTTGCAGTGGTAGCGTGGAGTCTTAACCACAGGACCGCCAAGGATGTCCCTGGGCTCCCATTTCGGAAGCTTCCGCAATGACTTCAGTTGCAGCACTGACATAATCCCTTCCCTGGCCACAGACCCCAAGGAGTTGCCCTTCAACCTGCCCTGGTGACATGAGTGTGCAATTTCAAAATTCAAGGTTTCCTATGGCCCTCACTCAGCAAGGAAAGTGTACCCTCTTCTTAGCAGGGGTACTTTTCTTTAATTCCTTCTTTCAGCTTCTCATATCTTCTGAGCTCAGGTCAAGCTTGAGTCAAGTTACCCAGCATCTAGACTGAAAGGACATGAGTCTGAGCAAACTCTGGGACATAGTGAAGGACAAGGAAGCATGGCATGCTGCAGTCCATGTGGTTGCAGAGTTGGACATGACTTAGCGACTGAAGAACAACAAGATTGAAAGGAAACAGTATACTTACAAAACTACATCCCAAATAGTTTATTCTTGGTAACCATTGGTTGAGGCTACATTCTGGCTCTCACTTTGAAGTGGGGGTAATATTCAAAATGCATACTTAATGACCAGTTGTCTTGGCACCATGATGGAATGGGGAACTGACTAATTGCTAGGTCAAACCAGCGCACACTGGCTGAATATCAGATTGGACAGGGGTCCCAAACGGGCAGGCCTCTGGGCCATGTTGCCAGTGGATGAGTTTTGTTAGGTATGCAGAGCAGTTTTGGACTCTGTTTCTGAGCCTTTAGGCCTTTAGGACGCATGTCCTCTCGCATTTCCAGCCATGAAATTTCCTTGGAAGAAAAGTTATGACCAACCTAGACAGCATATTAAAAAGCAGAGATGTTACTTTGCCAACAAAGGTCCATCTAGTCAAAGCTATAGTTTTTCCAGTAGTCATGTATGGATGTGGAGTTGGACTATGAAGAAAGCTGAGGCCCGAAGAATTGATGCTTTTGAACTCTGGTGTTGGAGAAGACTCTTGAGATTCCCTTGGACTGCAAGGAGATCCAACCAGTCCATCCTAAAGGAAACCAGTCCTGAATATTCATTGGAAGGACTGATGCTGAGGCTGAAACTCCAATACTCTGGCCACCTGTTGTGAAGAACTGACTCATTGGAAAAGACCCTGACGCTGGGGAAGATTGCAGGCAGGAGAAAAAGGGGACGACAGGATGAGACGGTTGGATGGCATCACCGACCCAGTGGACATGAGTTTGAGTAAACCTTGGGAGATGGACAGGGAGGCTTGGCATGCTGCAATAAAGAGTTGGACATGACTGAGCAACTGAATTGAACTGATCTTGTCTCATGCCTTAGAGCTTACTGGCTTTGCTGATTTGTCTTACCTCTGCTTTCTGGAAACCATCTGCCTGTTCCAGACATTTTTTCAGATCTTTCTTTGTGGTTCCATCTTTGTCCCAGGGTGGTTCACTTCGATTTGTCTTTCAAAAGATCCCAGATTGTTATCACTTGGACGGGTCCTCATACACGTGGGAATTGTACAACGCCTCCTCTGATGGCTGGGCCTAAATTTCCACAGAGGTAGGCGTCCCATTCTGAATCTGAGCTATATCAGTATTGCAGCTACTCGTTAAATTATAATTTACTTGGAAAGGATAAACTAAACATGGAAGCAGACAATGGCCAGGCCCTATATAAAATAATAGAACTCTGACCC
>SJYT01074936.1:135022-194390 GCA_006410635.1 Cephalophus harveyi
GACTACTGTTTCTAATAACAATCTAGGGCGTGTTCCCTGTGGTCAGACTCCAGGCTTCACTGCTGAGGCCTCAGGTTCAATCTCTAGTCAGGGAACTAAAAATCCCACAAGATGCAAGGCCAAAAAACAAAACAAAACAAAACCCCACAAAATCAGCAACAAAACAAAAGGCAAGACAAACAAAACCCCCCAAAGAAACAGTCTAGAAGGCTACACAGTAATTTTTGAAACAATCAACCCCAAATGCCCAGAATTTGATTAAAAATAGCTTCGCAAATTTTTGTCCCACTTCCAACTGAGGGTCAACCAGAAAAAGCCAAATATGTATCCTTAACTGCTCACAGAAGATACTCTGCTGATTTAGCCCTCCTCCAGCTTTCCTGAGCCCATAGCCTCCACTGAGAGCACACCTGAAGCCTCTCTGTTTTGTACCATCAAGTTTTCTACTTCCCTGCCTGCCTTCGCATCTTTGCCAAGATGCCAGGAACAGTGGCTGACTCACTTCTTATCCAAGTTCTGAATAAATAGCCCTTCACTGTTCTCATTTGATTGGTCTTTGTCTATTTCCACAGAAATACATTCAATTCTAACTCTTTAGATGTCATAATGGTAATAAAAGCCTTTGATAAAATTTAGGCAAATTATTTTAGAAAGGAAAAATAACATTTTTTTTTTTTTTTTTTACATTTTGTAAATGTTTAAGGAGGGTGGTATGGAGAGAGGAAAATGTCCCCTTTAGCATTTTTTAAAAATTTATATTTACATTTATTTTTAATTGGAGGATAATTGCTTTACAATATTGTTTTGGTTTCTGCCATGCTTTAGCATCTTTTGAATCTCCTGATTCAATTTCCTGATTTTTCCTACTACCACATAAATTTGCAATAAAACAGCCGACTGTAAAATGTTGAACTTTGCTACTTTTAAGCTGAAAACTTTTTTGAAGCTTAAGGCAGTCATTTCTGCAAAAGATGGCTTTTGGGTTTATTAATTAAAAAGAAGGCAGGGAGTATTTGAAATATTATCATCTGGGTGACTTTATTCTATATTTATAAATACAGCCTCACCATGATGAAGAGAAATTGAAAAGAATTTGGAATATGGTGATAGCTTAAAACTGAAAATAATTATTTTTAACATGAATAATTACCCCACCAGTTTTATAACCTAATAAAAATCAAAGAAAAACCCTGGGCATTTTAATTATGAGAAATCATATGTATTCTGGGAAATTAGAAACATAACCCACATACTTGTACTTCAGAATCCTCATTTCAGAAATCTCTCCCTGGAGATTTTCCAAAGAAGTGGGTTTCATGAACTGGCTTCTTGGCAGGATCCAATAAACACAGAGTTCAGTAAGAGACATACTGGTTTTGAGTTCGAGTTTTAGCAACAATTTCATTTCAGTTCAGTTCAGTCGCTCAGTCGTGTCCAACTCTTTGCAACCCCATGAATTGCAGCACGCCAGGCCTCCCTGTCCATCACCAACTCCCTGAGTTCACTCAGACGTCCATCGAGTCAGTGATGCCATCCAGCCATCTCATCCTCTGTCGTCCCCTTTTCCTCCTGCCCCTAATCCCTCCCAGCATCAGAGTCTTTTCCAATGAGTCAACTCTTCGCATGAGGTGGCCAAAGTACTAGAGTTTCAGCTTCAGCATCAGTCCTTCCAAAGAAATCCCAGGGCTGATCTCCTTCAGAATGGACTGGTTGGATCTCCTTACAGTCCAAGGGACTCTCAAGAGTCTTCTCCAACACCACAGTTCAAAAGCATCAATTCTTTGGCGCTCAGCCTTCTTCACAGTCCAACTCTCACATCCATACATGACAATTTACTTCATGTTAAAAAAAAAAAAGCAAACATTAAAAGTTTTATTTGGCTTCCCTAGCGGCTCCGATGGTAAAGAATCTGCCTACAATGCAGAGGACCCAGGTTCAATCCCTGGATCTGGAAGATCCCCTGGAGAAGGGAATGGCAACCCACTCCGGTATTCTTGCCTGGGAAATCCCTTGGACGGAGGAGCCTGGTGGGCTGTAGTCCATGCTGTCACGAAGAGTCAGACACGACTCAGCAACTAAACAACAAATGTTTTATTGGAGTATAATTGCTTGACAATGTTGTGTTCGTTTCTACTGTACAGCAAAGTGTATCAGGCATACATATGTTCTGTTCCCTCTTGGGATTTCCTCCTAATCCCCGCACCCCAATCCCATCCATCTAGGTCATCACAGAACATGGAACGGAACACTCTGTGCTACCTATCAGGTTCCCACTGGCTATTTTACACATGGTGGTGTACATATGTCAATCCTATCTTCCAATTCATCCCACCCTCCCCTCCCCCCACTGTGTTCACTGGTCTGTTCTCTATGTCTGTGTCTGTTCCTGCCCTGTAAACAGGCTTATCTGTACCATTTTTCTAGATTCCATATATATTTGTCAATATATAGAGAGTGAAATAAGTCAAAAGGAGGAAAACTTCACAATGAACTGAGATGTGGAGTAGATGTCTTTGGACACTGTTTCCATTATATTTGTTCCTTTTAAAATATAGATTTTTTTTCTTCCATATGCTAGACAGAGACAGAGGAGAGAATACCCTGATAATTTTCTCACTTTCTAATAATCCCTTTAAAATTTACTCTAATGTCTCTTATACACATTACTCATACTATGATGTAATTCCTACATCCTTCAGGAAATTCCCCAAAGACTCTCTTTCTGGGTGTCTCCATTGGTCGTTGTGCTTTGAAGAAAAGGACATCAGACGTGTTCAGTCGGCACTTGTTGACAAATTGATTCAACACAAACTAATGTTACATTAACCTCAATTTGGAAGATACGCTGAAACAATAACAGTCATTTAGCACTTATTTTGTTAACACTGGTTTTGGACTATCTGGCCTGTTTTCACCCCACCTCTGTGTTTTCTCTAATGAATTCACATTGACGATGTGTCTTTTGATTTCTTAATTATTCACTGTTGTTCTTGTGTAAAGTGAGAATGTCCTGGGCTCACTCAGCCCTAGACTTATTTATTTACTTATCTGTGGCCACGCTGAGTCTTCACCGCGGTGCTCTGGCTTTCTAAAGTTGCAGTGAGTGGGGGTCTCATTGCCGTGCATGGGCCTCTCATTGCCGTGGCTTCTTCCCATCTCACGGCATGGTCTCTAGGCACCCCTGTGCTTAGTTGCCCCCAGAGCATGTGGAATCCTCCAGGACCAAGGACCGAACCCATATACCCTGGATTGGCAGGTGGAGGCTTATCCACTGTCCCACCAGAGAATTCCCAGCCTGAGATTTTTAAGGATTAAAAAGACTTTCAGTGTTAATCTCCCAGCTTACCCTTCGTTTATAGGCATGACTCTTCTCTACTTTCTACACCGTGCCTAGAAAGCACCTGGAGGATTTATTAAAACTTGGAGTGTTAGCCCCCAGCCCAGAGCTTCTGCTTCCCTAGGTCTGGGGTGGGGGAAGTCCAAGAATTTTGCAAATTTCAGGAGTTTCCAGGTGATGCTGCAGGTCTCAGGACCATACATTGAGATCTATTTCTATTGTATCCTGTGCGAGAAACAGGAATTTCTGGTTGTGTGTGAGTGTGTGTGTGTGTGTGTGTGTGAGAGAGAGAGTGGTGATGGAAATGGTGGTGGTGGTGATATAGAGGTACAGTTTAACCAGGGCCACGTGTGGACATAGATCATTGTGAGGAAACTGCAGGGCTTTTGGAATGAGTCCAGGTCCCAAAGGTGTTCAGGAGAGGGGAAAAGAGGAAGAGAAAGCCTGATATATTCCTCACAGCTGGACGCTTCTCCCATTTGGATTTCATTGAAATGAAACTCCTAAATGGTGTAAGCACCCCAGAGGGGCTGCTACATTGTCATATCTCAGACACACATACAATATTGGTATCTGTACTTTATGCTGTCAGACTACATCATTAAAACTCTCTGCAGTGGTGGAGTAGCTAGATAAATATTTGTACATCTGGCTGCACACAGCCATTATTTATGTTTCCTTATTCTCCTGTTTTGTCTCTGAGTCAGATGGTGTAATTGGCTGTGAGGTTGAATCCCACCATCAAAGTCATTCACCTGCTTAAAGATGGAAGTGGATGAATGATTTAGCGAGACTTGTAACCTGTTTATTGTCTGCCAAATGGTAAAGACAAGCAGCTCTTTGCAGATTACTGGATGTCTCCAGTTATTATGGATTCTTATCAAGACACTGCAAACAGGTGAATGTCAGTTCAGCAGAATAACAGTACACATTGGTATTTGGATCATTCTTGCGTACTATAAAATTGCAAGTGATTTCAGATTCTGAAAGGACTTTATAAGCTTCAGGTCTCAAGGCTCAGATTTTAATTTCACATTGTCTTTTCCATTTCAACTTTGTTTAAAGTATTTTATTATGGAAAATTGCAAGCATATCCGGAATTAGAGAGAAGAGTGTAATAAACTTTGATGGTACTATCACCCAGATGCAATAATTATCATTATTTTGCCAACTGTGTTTAACCACTCTGCACTCTTGGGCCACAGTAACTTTACTAGTAAATACTTCATTTCTGGGGCTTCTCAGGTGGCGCTAGTAGTAAAGAACCTGCCTGCCAATGCAAGAGACATAAGACACATAGGTTTGATTCCTGGGTCAGGAAGATCCCATGGAGGAGGACTTGGCAACCCACTCCGGTATTCTTGCCTGGAGAATCCCAAGGACACAGGAGACTGTTGGGCTACAGTTGGTAGTGTCTCAAAGAGTTGGACACAACTGAAGAGACAGCATGCATGCACGCAACTCATTTCTAACACATAAAGACTTTAAAACAATATACCCACAATAGTATTATCACATTGAACAAAATTATTATTTGAAATATTATTGCAATACATGTTGAAAGTTTTTCAATTGTTTCAAAATTTGTTAATTGTCCTATTTGTTCCATTAGGACTCAAACAAGTTTTTTTTTTTTAATTGAGTTTGGTTGGTTTATCTTTTATGCTTCTATTATTGTTTAACAGTTTCCTCCTCTCCCACTTCTTTGTTTTTTAACAAGCCATTTATTTGTTGATGAGATGAGTCATTTTCCCTGTTGATTTCCTGCATTCTGTATTTGTTTGTTTATTCTCTGTGGTCCAGTAGTCATGTATAGATGAGAGAGTTGGACCATAAAAAAAAGGCTGGGCACCAAAGAATTGATGCTTTCAAATTAGTGTGCTGGAGAAGACTCTTGAGAGTCTCTTGGACTGCAAGGAGATCAAATTAGTCAATCCTAAAGGAAATCAAACCTGAATATTCATTGGAAGGGTTGATGCTGAAGCTGAAGCTCCAATATTTTGGTCACCTGATGCAAAGAGCCAACTCGTTGGAAAAGGCCCTGATGCTGGGAAAGACTGAAGACAGGAGGAGAAGGGGACAACAAAGGATGAGATGGTTGGATGGCATCACTTACTCAATGGGCATGCGTTTGAGCAAACTCCAGGAGGTGGTGAAAGACAAGGCAGTCTGGTGGGCTGCAGTCCATGGGCTGCAAAGAGTCAGACATGACTGAGCGACTAACAGCAACAACAGTCCTCATAAGGCGCTGCTGCTGCTGCTAAGTCGCTTCAGTCGTGTCTGACTCTGTGCGACCCCAGAGACGGCAGCCCACCAGGCTCCCCCATCCCTGGGATTCTCCAGGCAAGAACGCTGGAGTAGGTTGCCATTTCCTTCTCCAATACATGAAAGTGAAAAGTGAAAGTGAAGTCGCTCAGTCATGTCCAACTCTTCGAGACCCCATGGACTGTGGCCCATCAGGCTCCCCCGTCCATGGGATTTTCCAGGCAAGAGTGCCAGAGTTGCTAACCTCACCTTTTCCCTCCCTTCATGATGGGGGCACTTGGTTCATCTTGGCCAGTTACAGGTCTTGCCTTTTTCCTCTGGATCCAGTGCTCTTTCACTTGTAAAACACCTCACTTTGGTTTCCCACTTTTATGAAATTTTCCATTCTTTCCCAGACCAGGTTTAGAAAAAAAAAACAAAAAACAAAAAACACACATTTATTTATTTATTTGGCTGCACTGGGTCTTAGCTGTGACATGTGAACTTTTAGTGGAGGCATGTGAAGTTTCAGCTGCAGCATGTGGGATTTAGTTCCCTGACCAGGGACTGGACCCAGGTCCCCTGCACTGGGAGCGTGGAGTCTTAGCCACTGGATCCACCAGTGAAGTTCCTTTACCAGATCAGTTTTGTAACTATATTCTAATTTTCCATCTTTATCTTAGAAACAAACAAACCTTGGTTCCATAGCTCCTTGAAGATTGATTTCACTCATTTTCCGTTATTCTGTATAACCCAAATTCTCAAGGATTGCTAACCGTATTGGTTCCACCTCCTGAACTTTTCTTTAATATATTCCAGTATGGCTTCTACACTGCCTCACCACTGTACTGAAATTTCTTGTCTCAGGATCACTGACAATCCTCACACAGCCACTTGCAGTGTCTCCTTCTCTGTCCTCTTATCTACCCCTTGGGTATGTGATGGGGTTGGCCACTTCCTTCTTGAAACACTCTCTTCTCTTGGCTATCATTGCACTATTGCTTTCTGATTTTCCAAATGCACTGGCTTCCTTAGTCAGTTTTCTTCTCAGCTGGCTCCTATTCCTCCCTTGAAGTATTGACATTCCTCTGGTTTAAGTTGTGGATGCTCTTTTTTTTTTTTTTTTAATTTTACTCTTTCTCCGTGAGTGATCCTATTAATTCTCTGTTTTTAAAAAGCATTATGACTCAAGACTCCAAAGTTTATATCTCCAACCTAGATGATTTCTTTTTTTCTGAGCACCGTATGCAACTTTGCTTACCTGACAGCTCTGTATGTCTTACAGACACTTCAAATCATATACACCTAAGATTGTTGTTCAGTCGCTAAGTTGTGTCCGGCTCTGTGACCCCATGGACCGAAGCATGTCAGGTTCCTCTGTCCTTCAATACTTCTTGGAGTTTGCTCAAATTCATGACCATTGAGTCGGTGATGCTATCTAACCATCTCATCCTCTGCCTCTCCCTTCTCCTTTTGCCTTCAATCTTTCCAAGTATCAGGGTCTTTCCAGTGTGCCGGCTCTTTGAGTCGGGTGGTCAAAATATTGGAGCTTCAGTTTCAACATTAGTCCTTCCAATGAATGCATCTAAGATAGACCTTCTCCTTTCTTTTCTGTAAGTGAATGTCCACTCCCATCTGTTCCATGCCAATAAATGGCACAATTATCCTTTAGTTACTCAATCCAGGGGCTTCCCTGGTGGCTCAGTGGTAAAGAATCTGCACGTAATGCAGGAGGCCCAGGTTCAATCCCTGTGTTGGGAAGATCCCCTGGAGGAGAACATGGCTACCCACTCCAGTATTCTTGCCTGAAGAATCCCATGGACTGAGGAACCTGGCAGACTACAGTCCACAGGATCATAAGGTGTCAGACATGACTGAAGTGACTGAGCATGCAGATACTCAATCCAGAAACCTGAATCAGTCCTGATTTTCTTTTCCCATAACCCTATCCAAAGCATTGGTAACTTCAACTGACTCTACTCTCCAAACTGTCTTGACTCTCTCTTTTCTCCCTCTTTTTGATTCTTGGTCATAGCCCATCCTTCATAGACTGTGTTGATATCTCTTTGATGGTCTCTCTGATTCCACATTTGCTCCTCTATAATCCATTTCCACATCACAGGCAAAAGTAATCATCTTCCAGAACATAAACCATCTTTAGAAGCCTTCAGTTCAGTTCAGTTCAGTTCAGTTGCTCAGTCGTGTCCGACTCTTTGCGACCCCATGAATCGCAGCACGCCAGGCCTCCCTGTTCATCACCATCTCCCGGAGTTCACTCAGACTCACGTCCATCGAGTCCGTGATGCCATCCAGCCATCTCATCCTCGGTCGTCCCCTTCTCCTCCTGCCCCCAATCCCTCCCAGCATCAGAGTCTTTTCCAATGAGTCAACTCTTCGCATGAGGTGGCCAAATCAAAGTAATGTCTCTGCTTTTGAAAATGCTATCTAGGTTGGACATAACTTTTCTTCCAAGGAGTAAGCAGAGTACATCATGAGAAATGCTGGACTGGAAGAAGCACAAGCTGGAATCAAGATTGCCGGGAGAAATATCAATAACCTCAGATATGCAGATGACACCACCCTTATGGTAGAAAGTGAAGAGGAGCTCAAAAGCCTCTTGATGAAAGTGAAAGAGGAGAGTGAAAAAGTTGGCTTAAAGCTCAACATTCAGAAAATGAAGATCATGGCATCTGGTCCCATCACTTCATGGGAAATAGATGGGGAAACAGTGGAAACAGTGTCAGACTTTATTTTTTTGGGCTCCAAAATCACTGCTGATGGTGACTGCAGGCATGTGGCTTTTTATTTTATTTGTAACAAATTCAACCTCTTTGTAAGTCTTGTTGGCTCTGTAGTTCTATCTGATCTCTCTCTGCTGAGCTCTCCAAACTTAGGCTGCACTATGCCATCACTACACCAAAGTCACTCTTTTTTCAAGCACACCCAAATCTTTCCTACTTCAAGATGTTCACACATGCTGCTCCTTCTGTTTTTTTCTCTCCACTGTTGACTCATGTGACTTGTCTATTGGAAATCAGCTTAAATATTGTCTTTGATGCAGGTGACTTTTCTGATCAATCAGGCTAAAGTAGGTAGCAATTCTATTCCATCTATCTGTGAGTGATCTAAATATCTTTCCAATGAAAAGTGCTTATTTTCAATCTATTCCCAGAAAACAATTTCTTTCCCTAATAGTGATAAAAATCCCAGTGATCTATTCTTAGAAAAGCCAGTTTAAATATAAAATACTGACTGTGATGTGATTACGGTTTCATGACAATGGATTTGGATTCAAATTTGAGCTTAAACTTGTTGCTTTAATATCAGCTTTTCCTTCCTCTGTTTCTTAATTAGCAGATAGATGATAAATCAAACAGAATGAAATAAACGAAAGATAGAATACAATGCTGAATGATAAGACAGCCTCATAAGACTTCCTGCATTCAGGAACAGAGGAATTACGAGGAAAGGGTCAAACATTCCTTAGATGCTTGCTCTGTATTGGGCACTATGCATGCCTGCATGCTCAGTTGATTCAGTCTTGTCCGATTCTGTGACCCTATGGACTGTAGCCCACCAGGCTCCTCTGTTCATGGGATTCTCCAGGCAAGATTACTGGAGTGGGTTGCCATGCACTCCTCCAGGGGAACTTCTCAACCCAGGGATTGAACTGAGGTCTCCTGCACGGCAGGTGGATTCTTTACCGCTGAGCCACTGGGGAAGCCCCATTAGGGACTATACTAGATTCTTAACTAGCTGTTCTGACTTTACAGCATTACTAGCCCAAAGTCAGGGCCACTGTTGTTGCTCAGTCACTAAGTCATGTCTGACTCTTTGAGACCCCATGGACTGCAGCACGCCAGGCTTTCCTGTCCATCACCATCTCCCAGAAGTTGCTCAAACTCATGTCCATCGAGTTGGTGATGCCATCCAGCCATCTCATCCTCTGCCATCCCCTTCTCCTCCTGCCTTCAGTCTTTCCCAGCATCAAGGTCTTTTCCAATGAGTCAGTTCTTCGCATCAGGTGGCCAAAGTTTTGGAGCTTCAGCTTCAGCATCAGTCCTTCCAAAGAGTATTCAGGGTTGATTTCCTTTAGGATTGACTGGTTGAATCTCCTTACAGTCCAAGGGACTCTCAAGAGTCTTTTCCAGCACCACAATTCAAAAGCATCTTTGGGGCTCAGCCTTCTTTACGGTCCAGGTCTCACATATGTACAAGACTACTGGAAAAGCCATAACTTTGACTATATGGGCCTTTGTTGGCAAAGTGATGTCTCTGCTTTTTAATGTGATGTCTAGGTTTGTCATAGCTTTTCTTCCAAGGAGCAAGAAGTCATGGGCTATTAACTCATACTATTTTAGAGTTGGAAAGAATCTCAAAGATCGAAGATCTTTTAGTTTATTATGGGATGAATATGCCCATTATGTGATTCCTTTAGCAATACATGATCTAATGCTTTCCTGGTCTCCCCTTGAACTCTCTACCTCCCACTGCAGCTCATTCCATGGCTAATAATTCTAATTACCAGAATGTTTTAGCCCAATGGCCTGTAACTCTCTCCATGTAACTTCCACTCACTATACCTATTTCTATGCCCTGTGGCCCAACAGAGTGAGATGTCTCTGTCTACCCCATGAGTCCTCCATGTATTAGAAGGTGGTCATCAAGTGGCCTTCAGGGCTCCTCCAAGCCAATTGTTATGAAGATGGTTTTAGACTTAGGGTTAGTGTGATTTGAGCCTGACTGACCACAACTAGGGTTCCTGCAGACTTCCTGCCTTCATTTTTCCCCCCGTGCCTCTGGGCCAGGTGAACATAGTTGGGATCATTTTGCAGTTCCTTCTCTCTAAATAAATACTTTTTTAGGTGTAAGGATGCTCCTATTATTATTGTCCATAGAATAGCTGCTCTTTAAATGCTGGCATTTCATTTGTGCTGCTGCTGCTGCTAAGTGGCTTTTGTGCTAGACGTATATTAACTTTAATCCAGTGGCTTCCCAGGTGGCTCAGTGATAAAGAATCTGCCTGCCAGTGCAAGAGACACAGGAGGCGCAAGTTTGATCCCTGGGTTGGGAAGATCCCCTGGAGGAAGAAATGGCAACCCACTCCAGTATTCTTGCCTAGGAAATTTTATGGACAGAGGAGGCTGGCTGGCTACAGTCCACAGGGTCGCAAAGAGTCAGACATGACTTAGCAACTAAGCGACAACAAAAACAACTTTCACCCACACAGTATCCTTGGATGGTAGGTAATAGTTTGAAACATATGAAACCATCATTTTTACAGGTAAAAAATGGCTGACTAGCAGAGATATTACTTTGCTAACAAAGGTCTGTCTAGTCAAAGCTATGGTTTTTCCAGTAGTCATGTATGGATGTGAGAGTAGGACTATAAAGAAAGCTGAGGGCCAAAGAATTGATGCTTTTGAACTGTGGTGTTGGAGTAGACTCTAGAGAGTCCCTTGGATGGCAAGGAGATCTAACCAGTCCATCCTAAAGGAAATCAGTCCTGAATATTCACTGAAGGGACTGATGCTGAAGCTGAAACTGCAGTACTTTGCTACCTGATGTGGAGAACTGATTCACTGGAAAAGACCCTGATGTTGGGGAAAATTGAAGGTGGGAGGAGAAGGGAAAGACAGAGGATTAGATGGTTGGATGGCATCACTGACTCAATGGACATGAGTGTGAATAAACTCAGGGAATTGGTGATGGACAGGGAAGCCTGGTGTGCTGCAGTCCATGGGGTCACAAAGGGTTGGACATGACTGGACTGAACTGAACTGAAATGATCAACAACTTCAAATGGTGCAATTATTACTAATCTGATTTTACAGAAACTTGGACATGCTACATAGCTTGTTCAAGGTCACAAAGCCAAGAGCAGGGCGAGGTCTACCCCTACATCTGTCCAGCTTGAGAGGTGGCTCATTGGCTTCACGTGCTGCTTCCTTTATGCATCAATTTGCCATTGCAGATGCAAAAAATCTGGGTAAAGGGAAAGAGACCACAGTCTTCTGTAATATGACATGACAGAGTGGAAAGGAAACAGGAATTTGAGGTAGCTGTATATTTGCTAATTTAGTCATTATCCAAACACTTACTATTTGTGTGACCTTGAGAAAGTTACTGAACTTCCCTGAAAGCCAATTAGCGTATCTCTAAAATTGGGTTATTAATATTTCACTTGCAGTGCTTGTGTGGGGATTCCATGGGTTGACATTCTATCAAGCTCCCGCCCAGTGCCTTCCTGTTGTCTGGCATGTCTTGCTGTACAGTCTCAACCCACTCACTCTCTCATTCTCCTACATGAAGGGACAGTCAGTTTTTTCCTAAAAGGCCATTAGTAGATATTATAGACTTTGTGAGTGGAGAGGAAATATCCTGAGCTCTTCAAGCACCTATTCTCACTAAAAGTCTATAGTTATCTTTACATTTTACTTGGAAAAAATGTAAAAGCCATTCTTAACTCACAGGCCATATAAAAAGAGGTGGGCCAAGGGGCTGGGTTTGCCAGTCCCTCTACTAGCTGGCTATTAGCATAGTTTGCTCTCTCTTCTCAAGTCTCCAACAGTTTCTCACTCATGTGTGTTTGTGCTTAGTCGCTAAGTCATAAGTCATGTCCAACTCTTTGTGACCCCATGGACTATAGCCCATCAGGCTCCTCTGTCCAAGGGGATTTTCCAGGCAAGAATACTGGAGTGGGTTGCTATTTCCTTCTCCAGGGGATCTTCCTGACCCAGGGATTGAACCTGTGTCTCCTGCATTGGCAGGTAAATTCTTTACCACTAAGCCACCTGGGAAGTCCCTCTCGCTCATGCTCACTGTCAATGACTATATTGCTTCTTCTTTCATTGAGAAAATAGAAGCAATCAGAGAAGACGTAGTGCAGCTCCCCAGGCCTCACCTCCCTTCATGTGCTTCAGTCTCCTCCTTGTTTCTATAACTAAAGAGCTCTCTGGGCTCCTGACACAAGCCACCACTTCTGCCGATGCTCTCAATTCCATTGCCTCCTACTCAGAAAAAAATGCTCCAACAATTTCCCCCTAGCTCCTTTAAGGTACTGACATTTCTTTCTCTGCTGGGTCATTCCCATCAGTGAGAAAACATGCTGTGATTTCTCTCATCTTTAGGAAACTCTCCCTTGACCCCACTTTCTCCTTCACTTACCACTCACTCCCCATTTCTTGCAGTGAAACTCCATGAATGGATTAGCTATATGGGCTAACTCTAATTTCTCTTTTCTCTTTCTTCACTATCAGCCCATTAGTAGTGACCTCCAGGTTGCCTATATGAATGAGCAGTTCTCAGTCTTCATTTA
The DNA here is from genome assembly GCA_006410635.1 of Cephalophus harveyi. Lineage (NCBI taxonomy): Eukaryota > Metazoa > Chordata > Mammalia > Artiodactyla > Bovidae > Cephalophus > Cephalophus harveyi. The sequence continues at coordinate 147,922 of SJYT01074936.1, forward strand.
GCCTGTTTTATCAGCAGTGTTTGCCACAGGATTAGTCCTTTCTCTCTGAAACCTTCCTTCACTAGCCTTCTTGGGTACCAGACTTCACTTCTTGTCCTCCTTAATCACTGCTGCTCCTTCTCAGCATCTTTGCTGTTCCTCCTCATCTTCACCACCTCTTAATGCTGGAGCATCTCACGGATTGGTCCTTAGCTCTCTTCTATTTTCTATCTATATTCAGTCTTGTAATAATCTTATACAGCCTTATGGCTTTATCTATGTGTTATGACTTCCACATGTGTATTTCCAGCCTCGCTTATTTCCTGAACCCCAGATTTTTATATCTGACTGTCTGTTTAACATCTCTGCTACCATATCTTATAGGTATTTGAAGCTCAACATGAGTTTCAGCTCCTGCTATTTCCCCATCAACAAAGTAGACTTCTCTTTTTGTCTTTTGCATTTATGTAAATTGCAACTCTGTTATTTTGGTCACTTAAGATAAAACTCCTAGCTTTATTCTCTTTAAAAAATTTTTAATCAACTTTTGAGATATAATTTATGCCTATTAGACTGTTCATTTAAAGTGCACAATTCAATGAATTTCAACTGATGTATATATCATGAAACCACTGCCACAATCAATATACAGAACATGTCTGTCTCTCTTTGTCACCCATTTGCCTGGCTACATCTTCAACTACTCTCTTTTTCTCACATCTGAAATTCCATCCATCAGCAAATCCTGTTGCCCAAGTCTTCAAAATATACCTAGAATTCTATTCCTTCTTATTGTACTATTACTACCATTTTGTTCCAAGACACTCTAATTTTTTGTGGGTTTTTGTGATGACTTCCTGCTTATGCACTTCAGTGTATTCAAAACACAGCAGCTGAATATACACTTGTTAAATATGAGTAGTTTCTATCACTTCATTCTTTAAACCCTTGGTGTCTTCCCTTCTCAGAGCAAATGCCAAACTCATTACAAGGGTACATTTGGCTCTTCCCAGTTTGTCCATCCATAATGCTCTTATCTTTCCATGTTCCTACCTCTCTCTCCCTCCTTTCCTTGTCTCCACCCTATTCCTTGAACATAGCAAGTTTGCTCCCACCTCAGGGCCCTTGCACAGGCTGAGTTCTGGCCCCTTTCTTTCTCAGGTACATGCATGATTTGCATCCTTACTTCCTTCAGATCTTTACTCCAAAGATCCTTTTCTCTATGAACCTTTTCTTGATTCTCTCATTTAAAATCGTATCCCCTCCTACACTTTATTCCATATTCCTTCCTTATTTTACCATGGCACTTATCACTATTTGGTAGTCAGCATATGCAGGTGGTGCTAGTGGTAAAGACCCCCCCTGCCAATGCAGGAGATGTTAGAGATGTGGGTTCAATCCCTGAGTCAGGAAGATCCCCAGAAGGAGGGCATGGTAACCCTCTCCAGTATTCTTGCCTGGAGAATCCCATGGTCAGAGGAGTCTGGTGGGCCAGGATCCATCAAATTGCAAATTGTTGAACACAAATGAAGCAATTTAGCATGCACCCACACATACATTTGTTGACCTGCTACTATGTGCCAATGCCCATTCTAGGTACTTGGAATGCAGTATTAAATGAAACAGTCAAAACTGTCTATCATCCTGGAGTTTTCACATATTTTACTAATTTTTCTTGCTTCTCAATAATCTCCCATTAATGAGAATAAAAGCTCTGCAGTAACAGGGATTATATCTATTTTGTTCAATGCTGTATCAGTAGTGCCCAGAAAAATGCTGGCACGTAGTAGGATTTTAACAAATACCAGCTGTTGTCTTTTAATTTTATTTTTCCGGATAAAAAAGCAACCTCTGGTCCAAGCTTTATTAATGTAGAATAGATTCCTGCAGTGTCCTACTTTAGACCTTGAGGGAATTTGCAGTCTGTGAAAATTGAAGACACAATTGAATTACTAATTAAAAAATGAAACCAGTTCAATTCTGTGATCCTCTAAGAGTGGGATTTAAACTCTGAAGTGGTATTACTCTAACTTTCCAGAGAACTTATCAAGAAAACTCAAGTTCTCTGCAGACAGCATTTTCCAAGACCTTCGGCTTGATGAGCAGCTGCTTGCATGTTGAGTAATGAGATGGGCTATGCCACAGATTGCTCCTTCCTTAGAAACGTGCCTTATAACACTATTGTCTGGATTAGTGCTTCCCAAAGTATGGTCCCTTGACTATCTGCATTGGCATTGATCAACTCGAACCACTAAATCAGCATCTCTGGGGGGTAAGATTCTAAAATCTTCATTCTTTGCTAACTCCTGATATAGATGGTTCTTTGAATTTTGCAGTTATTTGGTTTAAAATTTGTCTGAGTTAGGACACCTGGTTCTAGGAGGATTGAACCACTGTAACTGAAAGAGAAAGACAAGAATTCTCAGCAGGTGGATTGCAGTTTGCAGGTGAGGATTGAAAGATGTGATTGAATTCAAACGTCAGCATTTTTGGCTGTGCTCTTGTTATGGGTTGAATGGTACCCCCACACAAAAGAAACTCCCAACTCCCAGTCCCTCAGAATGTTACCTGGTTTGAAAATAAGAGTTGTTGCAGACATAATTAGTTAACATGAGGCCCTACAGGGGTAGGTGGGATCTTTAATACAATATGATTGATGTCTTTACAAAAAGAACTCCATGTAAACACAGGGACACAGGAAAAACGCCACATGAAGATGGAGGATTTGACAATGAATCTGTAACCCAAGGGACACCAAAGTTGTCAGCAAAGCATGCGAAGCTAGGGAAAGAAAAGGGAGGATTTCTCTATAGATCCCTGAGGGACCATGACTCTGCCAACATCTTGATTTTGAATTTCGAGCTTCTAGAAATGAGAGACAACTAGTTTAAGTTCCCTAGTTTGTGGTATATTGTTTTGGCATCCCCAGGGAACCAAGAGTGCCCTTGTCCTTCAGTTATTTATCAAACAACTACAAATAATGTTGTTCAGACTTATGGACAAGGGGAGAGGGGAGGAGAGGGTGAGATGTGTGGAAAGAGTGACATGGAAACATATTACCATATGTAAAATAGACAGCCAATGGGAATTTGCTGTATGTCTCAGGGAACTCAAACAGGGGCTCTGTATCAACCTAGAGAGGTGGGATTGGAGGGAGATGGGAGGGAGGTTCAAGAGGGAGGGGACATATGTACATCTGTGCCTGATAGGAAAGAGTGACATGGAAACATATTACCATATGTAAAATAGACAGCCAATGGGAATTTGCTGTATGTCTCAGGGAACTCAAACAGGGGCTCTGTATCAACCTAGAGAGGTGGGATTGGAGGGAGATGGGAGGGAGGTTCAAGAGGGAGGGGACATATGTACATCTGTGCCTGATGCACATTGCTGTTTGATAGAAAACCATAACAACTCTGTAAAGCAATTATCCTTCAATTAAAAAGTAAATGACTTTAAAAAAGAAAAAAAAAATAATGTTGTTGAGGTGGGATTGTAGATAAAAGAAGAGGCCAGAGTAACAACTTCAGAGACTTCTAGACTAAGGAATTTTAAAAGTAGACTGGAAATTTTTCTAGGGGATAGACAAATAGACCAATGGAAAAATAAAGAAGCTAGAAAAATGCTCATACTGCATGAAAGCTGATGTGTGACAGAAATGGCATTGTTAGAAAGTGAGAGAGACAGGGACTAAATAATATAAAGGAGTGAAAAATTTGGCTATCCACATATAAAAATAAAATTAGATCCCTACTTCGTGTAATAACAGTAATCATTTAAACACATTTAGTAGATACGGTTCTAAGAATTTTTTGCATATCCTTGTTGCAACTTCACACTTATCTTTTCAACCTAGAGAGGTGGGATTGGAGGGAGATGGGAGGGAGGTTCAAGAGGGAGGGGACATATGTACATCTGTGCCTGATTCACATGGCGGTTTGATAGAAAACAACAACAACTCTGTAAAGTAATTATCCTTCAATTAAAAAGTAAATGAATTTAAAAAAGAAAAAAAAATAATGTTGTTCAGGTGGGATTGTAGATAAAAGAAGAAGAGGCCAGAATAACAACTTCAGAGACTTCTAGACTAAGGGAATTTTAAAAGTTGACTGGAAATTTTTCTAGAGGATAGACAAATAGACCAATGGAAGAATAAAGAAGCTAGAAAAATGCTCATACTGCATGAAAGCTGATGTGTGACAGAAATGGCATTGTTAGAAGGTGAGAGAGACAGGGACTAAATAATATAAAGGAGTGAAAGATTTAGCTATCCACATATAAAAATAAAATTAGATCCCTACTTCGTGTAATAATAGTAATCATTTAAACACATTTAGTAGATACGGTTCTAAGAATTTTTTGCATATCCTTGTTGCAACTTCACACTTATCTTATAAAGGAGTGAAAAATTTGGCTATCCACATATAAAAATAAAATTAGATCCCTACTTCGTGTAATAACAGTAATCATTTAAACACATTTAGTAGATACGGTTCTAAGAATTTTTTGCATATCCTTGTTGCAACTTCACACTTATCTTTCAATAGACACTGTTATTTTTATACCCATTTTACAGATTAAGAAACTAGGGCACTTAAAGGTTAAGTGACTGGCTAAAAAGTGATAGAGCTCAGATGTGAGCTCAAGCAGTCTAGATTCAGATTCCACGCTCTTAATCACTATGCCATACTATTTCATAAAGAAATCGAGTTAAGATAGATTAAAAAATTTGACTATGAAGATAAAAAACTGAAAAAATTTAGAAGACAACAAAAAAGAATATCTTTAAGACTTCTGACACGAAATAAATAAAACTGGTAAAGTACAAATTATAAAAAATATGAATGGCATATACTACAATGAAAGTTTTGTTCATCAAAAGACATCACAATAAGAGTGAAAAAGATGTCTGCAGCGTGTACAATCAACAGAGACTCAGTATGCTGTGTATACAGAAGAAATCATTCTCATCACTATGAAAAGGACAACCAATACAATAAAAAAGTAACACATTAAAAAAACATGGTGATGTGGAACCTCACTGATGAGGAAACAGAAATGACTAATAATCACTTGAGAAGATGATTGTAATTTCATAACTATCACATTGACAGAAATTTAAAAAACCTGCCAATACTACATCATGACAAGTCTTACACATAGCAGGGGGAATGTAAATTGGTGTAGCCACATTAGAGATCAGTTTTACAATATTTAATAAAGTTGCAGATTCATTTGACTTATAACTCAACGACCCACAGGAATATACCCCACGGCAAATTGTCCAGGAGAGATGCTCACAGCAAAATATGTTTTGTAAAAGTGTTTGTAATAGCAAAGACTAAGTCATCAACAGAAAAGTGGATAAACTCATGGTGGTATATTCACACCAAGGACTACTATGCAGCACTGAAAATTAATAAACTAGAGCCAAGTATATTTATAAAAGAAACTTATAAACATCGTGATACTTTAGAAAATTGAAGAATATGTAAAAGTTAAATACATAAAGCTAAATAAATGTTAAAAAATTAAAAAATATATAGTGGCTAGCAAATTTAAAAAAGTATATAAATGTTAAAAACATATAACACAGTTCAAGAATTGTTAAAGGTTACATATACACAGAATGAAACTACCAAAAATGATTGGAAAAGGCAAGCCCATCACTCACTTAGATCCAGGCATCCTGGAATGTGAAATCAAGTGGGCCTTAGAAAGCATCACTATGAACAAAGCTAGTGGAGGTGATGGAATTCCAGTTGAGCTATTTCAAATCCTGAAAGATGATGCTGTGAAAGTGCTATACTCAATATGCCAGCAAATTTGGAAAACTCAGCAGTGGCCACAGGACTGGAAAAGGTCAGTTTTCATTCCAATTCCAAAGAAAGGCAATGCCAAAGAATGCTCACACTACCACACAATTGCACTCATCTCACACGCTAGCAAAGTAATGCTCAAAATCCTCCAAGCCAGGCTTCAGCAATACGTGAACTGGGAACTCCCTGATGTTCAAGCTGGTTTTAGAAAAGAAAGAGGAACCAGAGATCAAATTGCCAACATCCGCTGGATCATCGAAAAAGCAAGAGAGTTCCAGAAAAACATCTATTTCTGCTTCATTGACTATGCCAAAGCCTTTGACTGTGTGGATCACAATAAACTGTGGAAAATTCTGAAAGAGATGGGAATACCAGACCACCTGACCTGCCTCTTGAGAAATCTGTACTCAGGTCAGGAAGCAACAGTTAGAACTGGACATGGAACAACAGACTGGTTTCAAATAGGAAAAGGAGTATGTCAAGGCTGCATGTTGTCACCCTGTTTATTTAACTTCTATGCAGAGTACATCCTGAGAAACGCTGGACTGGAAGAAACACAAGCTGGAATCAAGATTGCCAGGAGAAATATCAATAACCTCAGATATGCAGATGACACCACCCTTATGGCAGAAAGTGAAGAGGAACTCAAAAGCCTCTTGATGAAAGTGAAAGAGGAGAGTGAAAAAAGTTGGCTTAAAACTCAACATTCAGGAAACGAAGATCAAGGCATCTGGTTCCATCACTTCATGGAAAATAGATGGGGAAACAGTGGAAACAGTGTCAGATTTTATTTTGGGGGGCTCCAAAATCACTGCAGATGGTGATTGCAGCCATGGGGATACATTTGTAATGAGTAAACAGAGGGCATTAAATATACTGGATTAGTGTTTTTTGAGATGAGATGCTATGCGCATCAACCACCAATTCAATAGACAGGAACTTGGGCAAACTCCAAGAGATAGTGAAGGACAGGAAAGCTTGGCATGCTCCATGGAGTCCCAAAGAGTCAGACACGACTTAGTGACTAGACAAGTGCAAGACCAAAGTGTTATTTTATTTCTTAAACTAAGGGTGGGTGCATAGGTACTTATTTGCTGTTTCCTTTTCTATATCTTAAATATTTCCCCAAATAAATTTTTTTAAAGAGAAAAGAACTGTAAAAAGCAGGCAAGTCATCTGAATGTTAAGTGTTGTTGGGTTCAGCTCAGAAAAGGTGAGAATTGACCACATTGCCACCTCTGGCGTCTACTCTCTTCCCTTCTCTATTCCAGGAAAGAGAAATGCTGTTAAGCATATTTTTTGACTTTCTCTTTCTGAGATCCAGGCTCTCTGTGATTCTGTCCTAGGATTCCCTTCCTCCTGGTCTGGATAGGGTACTGCTTGAGTAAAGCAAGCTCTGTGCTGAGTGAGAGTTTTGCAGAGTCACTGTGGTTTCTAGTCTTCTGTGTTTGACAAGCTGTTTTTGATTGAATGTTTTTTAAGTGTGCTTTTTATTAACACTCTCTAAGTGACCAAATTCTCTCACAAATATAGTGTGACTGACATATAGCTAATATTCCTCCTCTGTACAACCAAAGGGTCTTCTGGACAAGCCATAAATAAGAACGCAAGAACTCAGTGTCTGGTGCCTCTGGAGGGCTTATAGCATTTCTCTGGGAATCCATTTGGTCCCAACCAAAAGGAAAAGCTGGAAAGAAGCAGGTGTTTTTCACACAATCTTGGTGTTTTCTATGCTCTTCTGTACAGCAACATCATTGGAAAATGTCATTTTTATTGTGGATGTTATCATCCAATATCGATACTTGCCACAGTGAGTTTTACCCAAGTATTTCAGTATAATGGATAGAATAAATCTGAGCTCAGACATTACTCTTTTTGTGTTATTTCAATATTTTCCCCTTACCAACATCCTGGCCATCAGTTTTAGTATTTGCAAAGCACCAAAGGGAGGAATAAAAAGCAGCCGACTATCCCTTTGTTTACATGAATTCAGAAGGATCCAACCTAGAAAACTATTATAAAAACTGAAAAAGAAATGCTTTCTCTCCCCTGAAAATTTATATTTCATAATAATCATTATTTTGATTACAGTGGCAGGGAAAAGGCTTTCAGGGAATTCAGCATATTTTTATTGCTTCAAGGGGGTTTTTTTTTTTTTTTTTTTTCTCATTTTTTGGTTTTGTCAACTGCTGGTCATTTAAATTTGGTTCCACTATTGAAACTGAATTTGTAGCTTAAGAATGGAAAGATTTATTTTAACAACCTTCTTAAAATACATGACTTTTTAAAGTGGTAATAAGAGGGAGGTATTGCCTGGAGAAGGGGACGACAGAGGATGTGATGGTTGGATGGCATCACTGACTCGATGGACGTGAGTCTGAGTGAACTCCGGGAGATAGTGATGGACAGGGAGGCCTGGTGTGCTGCGATTCATGGGGTCGCAAAGAGTCAGACATGACTGAGCGACTGAACTGAACTGAACTGATTGCCTGGTTAGGATCGGGGTCAAGGAACAGGTATGATCTGAGTGTTCTCCTTGTCTGCAGGAATATTCCTCTATAAAAGTCATAATTATGATGTGGCATGCGTTGGGGGAGATGTGCCCCTGGAATCCTGTTTATTGTGCATAAAAGAATGCCTTGATATTGTTCAGTTGCCAAGTTGTTTCCAGCTCTTCACCACCCACTGGACTGCAGCATGCCAAGCTTCCCTGGTCCTCAGCGTCTCCCAAACTTTGCCCCAGTTCATGTCCATTGCATCAGTGATGCCATCCAACCATCTTCAGTTCAGTTCAGTCGCTCAGTCGTGTCCGACTCTTTGCAACCCTATGAATCGCAGCACGCCAGGCCTCCCTGTCCATCACCAACTCCCGGAGTTCACTCAGATTCACGTCCATCGAGTTGGTGATGCCATCCAGCCATCTCATCCTCTGTCGTCCCCTTCTCCTGCCCCCAATCTCTCCCGGCATCAGGGTCTTTTCCAATGAGTCAGCTCTTCACATGACGTGGTCAAAGTACTGGAGTTTCAGCTTCAGCATCAGTCCTTCCAATGAACACCCAGGACTGATCTCCTTTAAGATGGACTGGTTGGATCTACTTGCAGTCCAAGGGACTCTCAAGAGTCTTCTCCAACACCACAGTTCAAAAGCATCGATTCTTCGGCTCTCAGCTTTCTTCACAGTCCAACTCTCACATCCATACATGACCACAGGAAAAACCATAGCCTTGACTAGACGGACCTTAGTCGGCAAAGTAATGTCTCTGCTTTTGAAAATGCTATCTAGGTTGGACATAACTTTTCTTCCAAGAAGTAAGCGTCTTTTAATTTCATGGCTACAGTCACCATCTGCAGTGATTTTGGATACTATTGTCCAAATTTCTGTAGCTGTGGCACAACAATATAGCTGTTCTAAGGGTTTGTAGTGTGGTGGAGGGAGATGGCAGGGTAGAAGGACATGTGCTCATCTTCTCCTGTGAGAACTCCAAAATTACAACTTGCTGCTGAACAACCGTTGCCAGGAGAATGCTGGATCCCACCAAAAAAAGATACCTCACGTCCAAGGGCAAAGGAGAATCCCCAGCAAGATGGTGGGAGGGGCGAAATTACATTTGGAATCAAGCCCCATACCCACCAGAGACACTTGGAGGGCTCGAACAAACTTTATGTGCACCAGGACCCAGAGACCCAACAGAGACAGAGCCAGATCTGTGTTTGAGTGTCTGCTGCGGAGGTATGGGTCAGCCGTGGCCTGCCGCAGGGGCAGAGGCTCTGGGTGCAGCAGACCTGGGTGTGGCATAAGCCTTCTTGGATGAGGTGGCCATTAACCCCACCAGAGAGCCACCAGAACTTACACAGGACTTGGGAAATGGACTCTTGGAGGGCACAAACAAAAACTTGCGTGCACCAGGACCCAATAGAAAGGAGCAGTGGCCCCCTAAGAGACTGACCAGACTTGCCTGTGAGTGTCCAGGAGTCTCTGGTGCAGGCATGTGTCGGTGGTGGCCTGCTGCAGGGTCGGGGGCACTGAGTGCAGCAGTGCATGAATGGGACCTTTTGAAGGAGGTCGCCATTATCTTCATTACCTCCACCATAGTTTGGCCTCAGGTCAAACAACAGGGAGGGAACACAGCCCCACCCACCAACAGAAAACTGGATTAAAGATTTACTGAGCATGGCCCAGTGCATCATAACAAGACCCAGTTTCCTCCTCAGTCAGTCTCTCCCATCAGGAAGCTTCCATAAGCTTCTTATCCTTCTCCATCAGAGCGCCAACAGAATGAAAACCACAATCACAGAAAACTAATCAGACTGATCACATAGACCACAGGATTGTCTAATTCAATGAAACTACGAGCCGTGCCGTACAGGGCCGCCCAAGATGGACAGGTCATGGTGGAGAGTTCTGCCAAAATGTGGTTTTCGTTCCAATCCCAAAGAAAGGCAATGCCAAAGAATGCTCCAACTACCACACAGTTGCACTCATCTCATATGCTAGCAAAGTAATGCTCAAAATTCTCCAAGCCAGGCTTCAAGAGTATGTGAACCATGAACTTCCAGATGTTCAAGCTGGATTTGGAAAAGGCAGAGGAACCAGAGATCAAATTGCCAACATCTGCTGGATCATCAAAAAAGCAAGAGAGTTCCAGAAAAACATCTATTTCTGCTTGATTGACTATGCCAAAGCCTTTGACTTTGTGGATCACAAGAAACTGTGGAAAATTCAAGAGATGGGAATACCAGGCCACTTTACCTGCCTCCTGAGAAATGTGTCTGCAGGTCAAGAAGTAACAGTTAGAAATAGACATGGAACAACAGACTGGTTCCAAATTGGGAAAGGAGTACGTCAAGGCTGTATATTGTCACCCTGTTTATTAACTTATATTCAGACTACATCATGTGACATGCTGGGCTGGATGAAGCACAAGCTGGAATCAAGATTGCTGGGAGAAATGTCAGTAACCTCAGATATACAGATGATACCACTGTTATGGCAAAAAGCGAAATTGCATGAAATGTTCCCTTGGTAACTCTAATTTTTTTGAAGAGATCACTAGTCTTAGATACCATTTAAAGCCTTTGTCTTGTTATTAAACTCCTACGATGCTGGAATGGTGAATTTAAAAAAGTATTTATTTGTTTGACTGCCTCAGGTCTTAGTTGCATCATGTGGGATCTTTCCTTGGGTTGCCTGAGTCTCTAGTTGTGGCCCACAGGCTCCAAAGCATTTGGGTTCAGTGGATGCAGCACTTGGACTTAATTGCTCCATGGTGTGTGGTATGTTATTTCCCCAGTCAGGGATCAAACCCATATGTCCTCCATTGCAAGTCAGATTCTTAACCACTGGGCTATCAGAGAAATCTCTGGAATGCTGAATTTTATCACTTAATTATCCATTTTCTACCAGCATCCAAAAACATTTTACCAGATATATGATTGGATTTCTCCAGTAAACACTTTCTACTTTGCAGTCATCTGAGTGAGAAGAATTTTCCAATAGTATTATTTAATCCTTAGAAGCATATTTATTTTCCTAGATCACTTGCACATGGTTACTTAGCAAAGAATGAATGAAAATGTCCTTCTTAGGCAGGGAGCATGCGGTGGACATGCCTGGATGCGTGGCAGAACTGGGAGGCTGGGCCAAGTGGTTATATATTGTTACTATGGATCAGTTCAGTCGCTCAGTCGTGTCCGACTCTTTGCGACCCCATGAATTGCAGCACGCCAGGCCTCCCTGTCCATCACCATCTCCCGGAGTTCACTCAGAGTCACGTCCATCGAGTCTGTTATGCCATCCAGCCATCTCATCCTCAGTCGTCCCCTTCTCCTCCTGCCCCCAATCCCGCCCAGCATCAGAGTCTTTTCCAATGAGTCAACTCTTCGCATGAGGTGGCCAAAGTACTGGAGTTTCAGCTTCAGCATCGTTCCTTCCAAAGAAATCCCAGGGCTGATCTCCTTCAGAATGGACTGGTTGGATCTCCTTGCAGTCCAAGGGACTCTCAAGAGTCTTCTCCAACACCACAGTTCAAAAGCATCAATTCTTTGGCGCTCAGCCTTCTTCACAGTCCAACTCTCACATCCATACATGACCACAGGAAAAACCATAGCCTTGACTAGACGGACCTTAGTCGGCAAAGTAATGTCTCTCCTTTTGAAAATGCTATCTAGGTTGGACATAACTTTTCTTCCAAGGAGTAAGCGTCTTTTAATTTCATGGCTACAGTCACCATCTGCAGTGATTTTGGATACTATTGTCCAAATTTCTGTAGCTGTGGCACAACAATATAGCTGTTCTAAGGGTTTGTAGTGTGGTGGAGGGAGATGGCAGGGTAGAAGGACATGTGCTCATCTTCTCCTGTGAGAACTCCAAAATTACAACTTGCTGCTGAACAACCGTTGCCAGGAGAATGCTGGATCCCACCAAAAAAAGATACCTCACGTCCAAGGGCAAAGGAGAATCCCCAGCAAGATGGTGGGAGGGGCGAAATTACATTTGGAATCAAGCCCCATACCCACCAGAGACACTTGGAGGGCTCGAACAAACTTTATGTGCACCAGGACCCAGAGACCCAACAGAGACAGAGCCAGATCTGTGTTTGAGTGTCTCCTGTGGAGGTATGGGTCAGCCGTGGCCTGCCGCAGGGGCAGAGGCTCTGGGTGCAGCAGACCTGGGTGTGGCATAAGCCTTCTTGGATGAGGTGGCCATTAACCCCACCAGAGAGCCACCAGAACTTACACAGGACTTGGGAAATGGACACTTGGAGGGCACAAACAAAAACTTGCGTGCACCAGGACCCAATAGAAAGGAGCAGTGGCCCCCTAAGAGACTGACCAGACTTGCCTGTGAGTGTCCAGGAGTCTCTGGTGCAGGCATGTGTCGGTGGTGGCCTGCTGCAGGGTCGGGGGCACTGAGTGCAGCAGTGCATGAATGGGACCTTTTGAAGGAGGTCGCCATTATCTTCATTACCTCCACCATAGTTTGGCCTCAGGTCAAACAACAGGGAGGGAACACAGCCCCACCCACCAACAGAAAACTGGATTAAAGATTTACTGAGCATGGCCCAGTGCATCATAACAAGACCCAGTTTCCTCCTCAGTCAGTCTCTCCCATCAGGAAGCTTCCATAAGCTTCTTATCCTTCTCCATCAGAGCGCCAACAGAATGAAAACCACAATCACAGAAAACTAATCAGACTGATCACATAGACCACAGGATTGTCTAATTCAATGAAACTACGAGCCGTGCCGTACAGGGCCGCCCAAGATGGACAGGTCATGGTGGAGAGTTCTGCCAAAATGTGGTTTTCGTTCCAATCCCAAAGAAAGGCAATGCCAAAGAATGCTCCAACTACCACACAGTTGCACTCATCTCATATGCTAGCAAAGTAATGCTCAAAATTCTCCAAGCCAGGCTTCAAGAGTATGTGAACCATGAACTTCCAGATGTTCAAGCTGGATTTGGAAAAGGCAGAGGAACCAGAGATCAAATTGCCAACATCTGCTGGATCATCAAAAAAGCAAGAGAGTTCCAGAAAAAAAACCATCTATTTCTGCTTGATTGACTATGCCAAAGCCTTTGACTTTGTGGATCACAAGAAACTGTGGAAAATTCAAGAGATGGGAATACCAGGCCACTTTACCTGCCTCCTGAGAAATGTGTCTGCAGGTCAAGAAGTAACAGTTAGAAATGGACATGGAACAACAGACTGGTTCCAAATTGGGAAAGGAGTACGTCAAGGCTGTATATTGTCACCCTGTTTATTAACTTATATTCAGACTACATCATGTGACATGCTGGGCTGGATGAAGCACAAGCTGGAATCAAGATTGCTGGGAGAAATGTCAGTAACCTCAGATATACAGATGATACCACTGTTATGGCAAAAAGCGAACAAAGAGCCTCTAGATGAAAGTGAAAGAGGAGAGTGATAAGTTGGCTTAAAGCTCAACATTCAGAAAACTAAGATCAAGTCATCTGGTCCCATCACTTCATGGCAAATAGATGGGGAACAGTGAAAACAGTGACAGACTTTATTTTGGGGGGCTCCAAAATCACTGCAGATGGTGCTTGCAGCCATGAGATTAAAAGAGACTTGCTCCTTGTAAGAAAAGCTATGACCAACCTGGATAGCATATTCAAAAGCAGAGACATTACTTTGCCAACAAAGTCTGTCTAGTCAAAGCTATGATTTTTGCAGTAGTCCTGTATGGATGTGAGAGTTGGACTATAAAGAAAGCTGAGTGCTGAAGAATTGATGCTTTGGAACCGTGGTGTTGGAGAAGACTCTGGAGAGTCCCTTGGACTGCAAGGAGATCCAATCAGTCCATCCTAAAGGAAATCAGTCCTGAATATTCATTGGAAGGACTGATGCTGAAGCTGAAACTCCAATACTTTGACCACCTGATGGGAACAGCTGACTCCGTGGAAAAGACCCTGATGCTAGGAAAGATTGAAGGTGGGAGGAGAAGGGGACGACAGAGGATGAGATGGTTGGATGGCATCACCGACTCAATGGACATGAGTTTGAGTAAGCTCCGGGAGTTGGTGATGGACAGGGAACCCCGGCATGCTGCAGTCTATGGGATTGCAAAGAGTGGGACACGACTGAGTGACTGAACTGAACTGAAGTAGATGTGATGGTCTTGTTCATGCTCTTTATTCATATGTAAAACAATGTCTGCCACATAATACATGCTCTTTGCCCACTGAAAGAAAAGAAGCATAAATGAATGAATAGATGACAGATTTAATACAAGACTTTGTTATGTTCGTCATATTCATTCTTATAAACTTCCAGAATAACATTTTTCTATAACTAGGGCTGCTGGGAGATACGAAGAGCAGTAGGAAGTACCCAGAAAATAGACAAGAAAGCAGCAGCTGGGAAGGACAGGCCGTCATAGGTCTCTAATCATCTTCTGTTTTATACACATAAGATTAAAGATTCCCTCTGAGTTTTGATTAAGGATGCACAGTTACAAGATTAAATATTGGTGAGTCAAATTAGAAAAGGGTTTAACTCCAATCTCAGAATTAATCAAGGTTCCCTCTGCCACCCCCTCCCTCCCATTAAGCTGTCTTTACAGCATGGGATTAGAGAAAACCATCTAAGGCTTTGTGTCCCCTGGCTCTCTGGTACCTTTTCCATACGGCTGTCCTCGTTCAGATCACAAACAATTCTCCCGTCAAGAATCAAAGCTCATTTCCCCTTGAAGTTTCTGTTGATAAGCATGACTGAGTTCATTCCAGGGTCTGTACATATTTATTTATTTTGGCACCTGTCAGGGTCTGGTATCAGGTACAGCACGCACTCTCCTTATGCATCGTCACGAAATGTATTAAAACTTGGTACACTTGTCTGTGTCAAAAAACACCTCCTCAATCATTCCAGTAATTATGCAAACACTCCCATGGGTCCGGCTATAAACATGTCCTTCCCTTCCCGAGAAGCCATCTGACTCTCCTTGGAAGCCACATGAAAGGGAGTGTGGGCAGAACGCACCTTTAATAACTCCACCGAGGCGAGGTTAATATGGTCACGAGGCATCTGCGAAATAAAGCTGTCATGGCTTTATTAAAGACTGTAGTTTAGGCACAAGCTTGCATGGTAACAATAAAAAAATTCTTAAGAAATAAATAAAAGGATCAGAAAGAAAAATGTGGATCCTAACTGTAGACTAGATTCCAGATTCTGCAAATATGTTTTCTTGATTGATAAAGAACAAGAGCCATTGCCCTTTAAATGTGTTATTGGTTGTAAGAAAACGTTCAAATCCAAGGAAACTCTACAGAGGTTTTGTTACTAATGGCCCCAAACCTGGCAAGAGTTTCCTAAGCACACTGAACCCTTGGTGGTCCATATTTGACATGGGCCCATCTCTTCAAGGGGTAGATGATCGTCCTTATTCATGGAGGTTTTCCTTTCCCCTCTGTGGGAGGGGACCATGAGTTTCAGACTCAGGGTCATCTAAAAAGGCCTATGTTATCTTCTCTACCTTCTCTCTCGGTCTCTTTTTTTTTTTTTGTGTGTGTGTGTGTGTGTGTGTATGTGCATGCACACTCAGTTGTGTCTGACTCTGTGACCCCATGGACTATAGCCAGCCAGTCTCTCTGTCCCTGGAATTTCCCAGGCAAGGATACTGGAGTCGGTTGCTACTTCCATTTCCTGGAGCTCTTCCCAACCCAAGAATTGAACCCAAGTCTCTTGCATCTCCTGCACTGGCAGGTGTTTTCTTTACCAGCTGAGCCACCATTATCAGATACACATATAAATCTCACAAAATGGAAAATGTTAGATATAAGGATCACGGAACACCATTTGGTGCTGACATGGACTCTTTAAGGAACCTGGGCCAAGGGAGAGCCATAGATTCTGATGTGTGGCAGCCCACATTGGCTGTTTATAGTTGAGTGAAGGAGTGGATGCTTTGGGTTCCCTGATCCCAAATCATTGAGACACACTTTTCATTTCAAACCATCTGCAGGGCATGGTGGAAGGATCCCCGAGAAACTAATGAGGTAGCCCTTCCAACTTCTAAAATTGGAATGTAGTTTTCCCTGAGAAAAAAGCATCAGACATCTGGAAATGTGGATTAGCAGAGAAGACTTTTATGGTCAAGTAGAAAATCCTGGGCTTTATCCTTTAGATCACAGAGTCAATGGAGAAGTTTGGAGAGAGGAATAATGGGACAGAAATGTTGTCTAAAAATATGGATTTGAGTATGGTGCAACTGGAAGGATTTCTGGGAAAGAGACTAGTTCAGAATATTCTTTCAACAATCGGTGTCTGAGAAGATGAAATACTATTGATTTGTTGGGTGAACTGAACTCAACAAGAAGGGAAATAAGGAACAACTTTATTTTAATTCATCTATTGTATTTGAGCATGGTCTGTCCAATCCTCTCCCCTTATCCCTGGATAAAGTCTGGGCAAGATCTCACAGCTTTCTTGTCCTTTTGCCTCATTAGACAATCCCATTTTACTGTCATTTATTAAACAATCCAGTCCAGTCTTAACAGAAACTTCAGCTTCATATCCAGTTCTGAGCTTCTCTCCTTTCCCCTGGCTTGGGTTTGAACTATCATCTAAGAAAGGGGTGCAGTCTTTCCTTCTTATACTCCTTTCTCTTCTTTGCACCTCCTGCTAGTCACTCCTCCTGGACTGGAACATGAGAAAGAAGGGGTTAGAATGAAATGGAGAAAAACATTTTTCCCTAGGTCATGTTATTTGTCGGGTTCCCCTGGCTGTTCCTGATTTGTGTGGCTGGGCTCCATGTTCTGGCTCATCTGTGGGCTGCTGAGTGATCTGCTGTGTGTATCACGTGGGGTCTGAATGGTGTGGCAGGAAGTTCACTTCACAGTTGGCTTCTTCCCATCCTCTGTCTGCCATCGTCTGCCCTGCACTATATGCATATCTGCTTGCATCCCATCCAGATGGTGCAAGCCTAGCTACCTTCGAGTGTTCACTGAACCCATGGGAAATGCATGGCTCCTTGCCATTCCAAACTCAGGCTTCTCTGATGTTCTTTTCCTCTCTCCTACCAGCATCTCCATCTTCTACCTTCTCCAGTGAGAAACTGGCATCAACAAACACCCCGTAAATTCTAGCAGATCCAGGTCAAACACTCCAGAGAACAATTCCACCGTATTCTTCTCCAGGGAAGTAAGAATTTCTGCAGTTTTTCAGGCCTCCAGCTGAAGAGTGAAATATTGTTAAGGGCAGAATTCATCTGTTAAAGTCTCAGCCCTAGAACTTCAGAATGTGACTGTACTTACAGATAGAATTTGGGAAGTAATTAAAACAGAGTCGCTGGGGTGGACTCTAATCTGCTATGACTGGTGTCCTTATAAAAAGAGAAGATTAAGACACAGTTACAGAGAGAAGACCACGTGAAGATACACAGAGAGAAAGAGAAAGGCCAAGGAGAGAGGCCTCAGAAAGAACCAACTCTCCTGACACCTTGATTGTGAAAACTGGTGACTGTGAGAAAAGAAAGTTGTGCTGTTTGAGGCATCCAGTCTGTGATATTTGTTATGGGAGACCTAACACACTAATATGTCGTTGTTTTTCAGTTGCTAAGTCATGTCTGACTCTTGCAACCTCAAGGAATGTAGCCCAGCAGTCTATGGGATTTCCCAGGCATGAATATTGGAGTGCATTTCATTCTCTGGGGGATTTTTCCCAACCCAGGGATGAAACCCACATCTCCTGCATTGGCAGGCAGATGCTTTACCACTGTGCCATCTGGGAAGCCCAACAATCACAGTTACAGAGAGAAGACCACGTGAAGATACACAGAGAGAAAGAGAAAGGCCAAGGAGAGAGGCCTCAGAAAGAACCAGCTCTCCTGACACCTTGATTGTGAAAACTGGTGACTGTGAGAAAAGAAAGTTGTGCTGTTTGAGACATCCAGTCTGTGATATTTGTTATGGCAGACCTAACACACTAATATGTTGTTGTTTTTCAGTTGCTAAGTCATGTCTGACTCTTGCAACCCCGAGGACTGTAGCCCAGCAGTCTATGGGATTTCCCAGGCATGAATACTGGAGTGCATTTCATTCTCTGGGGGATTTTCCCAACCCAGGGATCAAACCCACATCTCCTGCATTGGCAGGCAGATGCTTTACCACTGTGCCATCTGGGAAGCCCAACAAACTAGCATAGGTACCTGTTTTCACTTTGCCCATTTCTGTAAATTGGGATGTGTGGATCAGGAATTTTGAAAAATCTACAGAGTTCAGAAGGCAAGAGTGTAGCACTCGTGTGAATGGCACCAAGAACTTGGGCCTCTCTGGGGTAGCATGGGGCAGGCTGGAGGAATTCAGCTGTAAACAGAGGCTGTAACCTGAAGTTGAGAGGTTGCCTGGCCTGTGCCTGGTCAGTGTTCAGCTGTGAGCACCCTGGGAACAGGGCTCCTCGGTCGGTGCTCATCTGCTGTTTAGCTTTACACCACCCTGCCTATATCTGTGTGCATATTTGTTTTCTTCTTTCGACTTGGATACTCACGTTTAAGTCTGTTTCTATTTCTGACACAACAGTGGGCAGGATTTTCTTTTGAATGTCGAATGCTTTGAGAGAATTTTACTTTATTTGTACTTATGTGTGTATTTTTCTCTTTCGCATTCTAGTTATTCAAGCTGAAAGAAAATGAGACGAAACTAAGCATTCATTTGAATTTCAACTTCAGGCTATAGGCCTTTGGATTGTGAGCCTATCTTGAAATTCCAATTTGGATGGCATTTGTTTCAGGAGTTAAAATAATTCAGGATTCTTTTAGTTGAAAATATGAAATCAATGCCTTTTTGATGAATAGAGGTTTTACATCTGAATAATAAATAGGCTCTTCTTTGTTTTCACAAATAGCTGGGGAAAATAATAAACCTCAGTTATCTCCTGTCATTAAACTCATCCTGGAGATGTGTGGAGTCTACTTTAGAAATGTTTAACAAAAATAAGTTCATAAATGTAGATTATCCAAAGAGAGAGCATTAAGCATTAAATATAGAGACTATGAATAAATTATTTGTTCTATGTAAGTAACAGAGAAGCTCACAAGGGAAGCATGAAATAGAGGACAGCGTCATTGTTGCTGTTCAGTTGCTAAGTTGTGTCTGGCTCTGAAACCCTATGAACTGCTGCGTGCTAGGTTCCTCTGTCTTCCACTCTCTCCTGGAGTTTGCTCAAATTCATGTCCATTGAGTTGGCGATTTTATCTAACCATCTCATCCTCTGCCACTGCCTTCTCCTTTTGCCTTCAATCTTTGCCAGCATTAGGGTCTTTTCCAATGAGTCAGCTCTTTGCATCACGTGGCCAAAGTACTACAGCTTCGGTTTCAGCATCAGTTCTTCCAATGAATACTTGGGGTTGATTTCTATAGGATCAACTGGTTTGATCTCCTTGCAGTCCAAAGGACTATCAAGAATCTTCTCCAGCACCACAATTTGAAAGCGTCAATTTTTGGCACTCAGCCTTCTTTATAGTTCAACTCTCACCTGAACATGGCTACTGGAAAAAATCATAGCTTTGACTATACAAACCTATGTTGGCAAAGTGAAGTCTCTGCTTTAGAATATGCTGTCTAGGTTTGTCATAGATTTTCTTCCAAGGAGCAAGCATCTTTTAATTTCATGGCTGCAGTCACGATCCTCAGTGATTTTGGAGCCCAAGAAAATAAAATCTGTCACTTTTTACCTTCTATTTGCCGTGAAGTGGTGGGACTGGGTGCCATGATCTGAGTTTTTTGAATGTTGAGTTTTAAGTCACCTTTTTCATTCTCCTCTTTCACCCTCATCAAGATGCTCTTTATCTTCACTTCTTGCCATTAGAGTGGTATCATCTGTATATTTGAGGTTGTTGATATTTCTCCCATCAATCTTGATTCCAGATTGTGATTCATCCACCCTGGTATTTCTCATGATGTACTCTGCATATAAGTTAAAAAAAGCAGGGTGACAATATACAACCTTATTGTACTTCTTTCCAATTTTGAACCAGTCAGTTGTTCCATGTCTGGTTCTAACTGTTGCTTCTTGACCTGCATACAGATTTCTCAGGAGACAGGTAAAGTGGTCTGGTATTCCTATTTCTAAGAATTTAACAATTCCGTTTGTTGTGACCCACACAGTCAAAGGTTTTAGCATCGTCAATGAAGCAAAAGTAGTTGTTTTTCTGGAATTCCTTTGCTTTCTCTATGATCCAACAGATGTTGACAATTTGACCTCTGGTTCCTTTGCCTCTTTGAAGCTCAGCTTGTACATGTGGAAGTTCTCAATTCACAGACTGCTTAAGCTTAGCTTGAAGAATTTCGAGCATTACCTTGCTAGCATGTTAAATGAGTGTAACTGTACAGTAGTTAGAGCATTCTTTGGCATTGTCTTTCTTTGGGATTGGAATGAAAACTGACCTTTTTCAGTCCTGTGCTCACTGCTGAGTTTTCTAAATTTGCTGACATATTGAGTGTGGCACTTTCACAGCATCATCTTTTAGGGTTTGAAATAGCTCAGCTGGAATTCCTTTACCTTCACTAGCTTTGTTTGTAGCGATGCTTTCTAAGGCCCACTTGACTGCACATTCCAGGATATCTGGCTCTACGTGAGTGACCACACCATCGTGGTTATCTGGGTCATTAAGACTTTTTTTCTCTTGTATAGTTCTTCTGTGCATTTTTGTCACCTCTTCTTAATATTTTCTGTTTTTTTGAAAAGCAGGTGGCTTCCCTGGTGGCTCAGAGTCTACCTGCAATGCAGGAGACCTAGGTTCAATCCCCAGGTTGGGAAGATCCCCTGGAGAAGGAAATGGCAACCCACTCCAGTACTCTTGCCTGGAAAACGCCATGGGTGGAGGTGCCTGGTAGGCTACAGTCCATGGGGTCACAAAGAGTCAGACACGACTGAGCAACTTCACTTCTCTACTATTTCTGCCCTTTTTCATGCCCATCCTTGCATGAAAACTTCCCTCGTTATCTCCAGTTTTCTTGAAGAGGTCTTTCCCATTCTGTTGTTTCCCTCTATTTCTTTGCATTGTTCATTTAAGAAGGCCTTCTTATCTCTCTTTGTTATTCTCTAGAACTCTGCATTCAGTTGGGTATATCTTTCCCTTTCTCACTTGCCTTTTGCTTCTCTTTTTTCCTCAGCTATTTGCAAGGCCCCCTCAGACAACCACTTTGCCTTCTTGCATTTCTTTTCATTGGGATGGATTTGATCACTGCCTCCTATACAGTGTTACAAAGCTCCATCCATAGTTCTTCAGGCACTCTGTCCATCTGATCTAATCCCTTGAATCTATTCATCACCTCTACTGTATAATTCTAAGGGAGTTGAATCATATATGAATGGCCTAGTGGTTTCCCTACTTGCTTTCATGTAAGCCTGAATTTTACAATAAGGAGCTGATGATCAGAGCCACAGTCAGCTCCAGGTCTTTTTTTTGCCGACTGTTTATAGCTTCTCTGTCTTTGGCTGCAAAGAACATAATCAGTCTGATTTTGGTATTGACCTTCTGGTGTTGTCCATGTATAAAGTTGTCTCTTGTGTTGTTGGAAAGGAGTGTTTGCTATGACCAGGGTGTTCTCTTGACAAAATTCTGTTAGTTCTTGCCCTGCTTCATTTTGTACTCCAGGCCAAAGTTGCCTGTTATTCTGGGTATCTCTCGACTCCCTACTTTTGCAGTCCAGTCCCCTATGATAAAAAGGAAAACTTTTTTGAGTGTTAGTTCTAGGCATTGTAGGTCTTCACAGAACTGGTCAACTTTAGTTTCTTAGGCATTCATGGTTGGGGCATAGACTTGGATTACTGTGATGTCGAATGATTTGCCCTGGAAATGAACCAAGATCACTCCATTATTTTTGAGATTGCACCCAAGTACTGCCTCAGACTCTTTTGTTGGCTCTGGAGGTTACTCCCTTTCTTCTAAGGGATTCTTGCCCACGGTATTAGATATAATGGAAAATTAAATTTGTCCTTTCCTGTCTATTTCATTTATTCCTAAGATGTTGATGTTCAATCTTGCCATCTCCTGCTTGACCACGTCCAATTTTTCTTGATTCATGGACCTAACATTCCAGGTTCCTATGCAATATTATTCTTTACAGCATTGAACTTTACTTTCACCACCAGGCACATCCACAACTGGGTGACATTTCCACTTGGGCCCAGTCGCTTCTTTTTTTCTGGAACTAATAGTAATTGCCCTTTGCTCTTCCACAGTAGCATATTGGAGACCTTCCATCCTGGTGGGTCATCTTCCAGTATCATAACTTTCTGCCTTTTCATATGGTTCATGGGATTCTTGAAGTAAGAATACTGGAGTGATTTGCCGTTTCCTTCTCAGTGGACCACATTTTCTCAGAACTCTTCACAATGACCCATCTGTCTTGGGTAGCCCTGCACAGCATGGCTCATAGTTCATTGAGTTATGCAAGTCCTTTCGCCACAACAAAGCTGTGATCCATGAAGGGGACAGCATCATAATAATTATGAAATATAAGACATTTCAATAAAGACTTTAGTGTTTTTTGTTTATCTGAGGTTGATTTACCAGTTACTATATGGTCAATCTTCTTCCAGTGGCCATAATGGATGATTTATGTTAAGCATAAAGAATAGGTTATCCTTTATTATTGATACCTTGTTGAGGTAGGGAAATATATTGCAATTAAATTACCATTGCTTTAATAGTTACAAAATTAGTGTATATGGCTTAGTATTATAAGCATGCATGTTATTTGGTTGTCTTATCAATTTTGGGTATGTATTATATTAAAAAATATCACACACAAATACAGTTCTTAGGAGATTCTGCTTGATTTTCATTTGGGAAACTATTTGGTCCTCTTGGGGGAGGACTTTTACTTCTACAATTTTCTTCCAAGAACAACTTCTGGCTCATTTCATTTTAGTAAGGTATGTATAACTTACTGTTTTTAAAGTTCTGCCCTTTTGGTATAGCACAAGAAAACAAAATTTGGGGAATGGATTACAGATTTCATGAGTTCAATGTAGAAACTATGTGAAGAAAGCAAGCATAATATTTAAACTCTGATACCCAAGCACAATCACTAAGCACAGAAACATATCAATAGAGCTTTTAAACTTTAAAAGTTTACTTTTAAATTTTTTTAAAAGTACCCCCCTCCCATTTTGGGGTAGTATAAGTATGCATTGATTTTCTGTATATGTATTAACTGTTCTGCTTTAATGAGCATTTTCTTGTTAATGATTATTATTTTAAACATTTATATTTTGAGATAATTATTTGCTCACAGAGGTAAAAAGAAGTCCATGTACCATTGATCAGTTTCTGCATTGGTTATATCTTACATAACTGTAGTGCAAGGGCAATATCAGGAAATTGACATTGTACAATGTGTGTATGTCATTTCACCTCATGTTACAGATTTGTGTAATCACCATCACAAAATACATAGTGATTCCATCACTGTAAATATCTCATGCATGCTACCCTTTTATAGTTATGGCTCTCTGTCCTCCACCATTCCTTACCCCTGCTAACGCGAATTTGTTTTTCTTCTCTATTACATTGTCATTTTGAGAAAGTTATATGAATACAATCATCTAGTATGTGACCTTTTGAGGTTGGCTTGTTTTCCAGCTGGGCAGAATGCCCTTGAGATTCATCCAAATTGTTGCATGTTTCAAGTTCCGTCTTTTAAATGCTGAGTAGGATTTCATGGTGTGGCTATATCAGTTTGTTTAGCCCTTCACCTGTTGAAGTACATTTGAGTAGCTTCTGCCTGTTTGCTGTTGCAAATAAAGCTGCTACGAACAATCCTGTCCCGGTTTTTCTGTGCTCCTAAGTTTTCACTTCTCTGGGATATTCTCAGGAGTGTGATTATTGGGTCATAAGATGAATATATGCTTAGTTTAGCTTTTTCCTTTAAAGAAACTATTAGGTCATTTTAAAGAAACGGATGAGTTTAAGAACATGCCAAGGCATATGGTGTAAAGATGTACCATTTTGCATTTCACCAGCAAGATTTTAGAGGTACAGTTTTGTCACATCCTTATAAGCATTTGGTATTATCACTATTTTTTATTTGAGAACTTCTGTTAAAGGTGTAGTGGCATCTCATCATGGTCTTATAAATATTCTTTTAAAATATGATTTTTAGTAGTTGGGGTTGTCTTCCTCCAGCATATATTTGAGATCTTAATAGATGATTGTTTTTCTATACCATCTTAACCAATAACCATTATTGCCTATTCAATGATATTTCCTCAGAAATTCTATTCTCACTGTTTTATTGAGCTATTACCTGGCCAGAGAAAACAGCCTACAGGTTGTATCTTTCTTTAGATCAAATATTTATACATTGCCTTTGTGTTAACTACTGTCTCATAGGCTTGCAGGGAGAGAGAGAGACAGAGAAAGAGAGAGGCAGGGAATCAATGTATCCTGATTTAAAATGAATACATTTGATGCTGTGGCTTGAACCCAGGCTGTGAGTTTATTGTGTTGATTTTTGGCCTGTTGTGTATCATCAGGAGGCATTTGAAGTCCCTGTTATCTGATCAACATAAACCTTCCTCACTGCCTCGTGCAATGAATTTCTGTAATCACCAGAACTTGGCTGAGGAGTCGCCTTTGTCCTTCAAGAGGCCACAGTTTCTTGTCTGAACTTCCTTTCATTGCCAGTTGGGGAGGGCTTCAGAGAGGAGGAACACGAAGGCACGGGTGCATGAGGAGGTGGGTTTATGTGGGTGATGAATGCAGTTTCATAAAATGAGCTTTGTTAGGAGAACAAAGTGCTCCTGCCTTTGTGGGAGGACAAGATTGAAGAAGAAGCTCTCCTTAACGCATTAGGCAAGAGCAGGTCGATGGATGTATCTGCCAAACCTCCTTTCTTGGAAGAAACAAGTCCCCCAAACCCGAAAGCTAATGGCATGCCAGTCAATTTAAAAATGGACATTAGACCCGAGGCAAATGTGATGCCTATTAAACTGTAGAGGTTGAAAGAGAGGGGCACCTAATTGGAGCATAAGTCAGCCCACTATGACAGCACTTGGTCCAGGGAAGATGGATTCACCAGCCTGATGCTGAACTTCCCGGCTGAGCTGAGTAGGTTCACCTCTTGCTGGTGTCATCACAGATAATCCTCCTGGGACGTGAGGTCTTAATGTATGAGTTCGTCAAGGCTAGCTTTGAGACTTAATAACTCCATAAATCTCTGGGAGACATTTTTTTTTTTTTCCTAACTGACTACTTCGTAACAGCGTTTATTGATGATGAGCTGAATTTTCAGAAATCAATTGCTAATTAGTGACCCAGACAAGAAAATGATATAGACGATGCCCAGGTTGCAGACAAAAGCTATGAAAGAAAAGAGGGAAAGCTACTGAATACAGAAATAGCTCAAAGGCAAACAAGACCTGAATGCCAAGTCAGCTATATAAAAACTCCTTGGGCTTGAAAGTAGGAGGCCTAGTATCTAGTTCTAATGCCAGCGTGAACTTTGAGGGCGTATCCGGGATGTTCGTTTTGTGGACAAAACTAAGTGATCTGGAGAGTCTGATGTGGGTTTATTCTTTTTTCTTAAGTAGACTTTCTTTTTAAGAGCAATTCTGGGCTCACCACAAAATTGAACAAGAGGTACAGAGATTTCCAATATATCCCCAGTGTCCACATATGCACAACCTTCCCTACTGTCAAAATCCAAAACCAGAGTGGGAGTTTTACATTTTGCACAATGGCCGAACCACACTGATATTTCATTGTAATCCGAAGCCCATGACTTACATTAGGGCTCACTCCTGTTTTCATACACCCTATGGGCTTCGACAATGGATAAATGATATGTACGTGTGTGCTAGGTTGCTTCAGTCATGTCTTGAATCTTTACAACCCTACGGACTGCAGTCTGTCAGGCCCCTCTGGGATCCTCCAGGCAAGAATACTGGAGTGGGTTGCCATGTCTTCCTCCATGCCCTGACCCAGGGATTGAACTCGCGTCTTTTACATCGGCAGGTGGATTTTTTTTTTTTAAACCACTACAGCCAACTGAGAAGCCCACAAATGATATATCTCCACTTTTATAATGTACAGACTAATGTCACTGCCCTGAAAAATCCTCTGGGCGCCACTTCTTCACCTCTCCTTTTCCCCAACCCCTAATAACTAATGATCCTTTTACTGCCTCCAAATTTTTATCTTTTCTAGAAGGTCATGCTGTTAAATCAAGCAGTATGTAATTTTTCACTTAGAAATACGCATTTATTATAATTTTCCTGCATGTCTACTCGTAGCTTGACAGCTCATTTCTTTTTAGTGTTAAATAACATTGTATCATCTAGAGGCACCACAGTTTATTGATCCATTCTCCTGCTGAAGTACATCTTGGCTGCTTCTAAGCTTTGGCAATTATGACTAAAGCTGCTCTAAACATCTATGTGGGGCTTCCCAGGTGGATCAGCAGTAAAGAATCCACCCACCAATGCAGGAAACATGGGTTTGATCCCTGGGTTGGGAAGATCCCTTGGAAAAGGAAGTGGCAATCCTCTCCAGTATCCTTGCCTGGGAAATCCCATGGACAGAGGAGCCTGGCGGGCTACAGTTCATGGGGTCACAAAGAGTCCAACGCAAGTGAGCGACTGAGAACACACACACACACACACATTGTGTGGCATCTTTGTTACAATTGATGAATCATTTTTAACTGAAGATCCATAATTGACATTAGAGTTTATTCTGTTATATTGTTTTGAGAGTTTAGTAGAATAAATAATAACATGTATCCATCAAACAAATAGCATATAGAATTGCCTTCATTGACTTAAAAATTCCCACTGCCCCACCTACTTCTTTTTTACCCTCTCCTTCTCATTCCCTGGCAACTATTAAACTTTTTACTGTCTTCATAATTTTGCTTTTTCCAGAATATCCTATAGCTGAAATTGTATAGTATAAAAGCCTTTTAGGATTGGTTCTTTTATTTAGCAAAACACATATAAGGTCTCTCATGTCTCTTTTGTAGCTTGATACCTCAATTGTTAGGATTAATTAATTTGACCACGTTATTCAATGCATGCTGCTGCTGCTGCTGCTAAGTCGCTTCAGTCATGTCCGACTCTGTGCGACCCCATAGATGGCAGCCCACCAGGCTCCCCCGTCCCTGGGATTCTCCAGGCAAGAACACTGGAGTGGGTTGCCATTTCCTTCTCCAATGCATATTCAATGCATAGTTGGGACTAAAGACAAAAACACAAATGAGAAACAGCTGTCCTTATATGAAGTTTACATGGAAATCAGTGGAGAGACAGATGATTTAGACAGTGGCACTGTCAGGCAGAAAGGAAGAAATAAGGTGGAAAGTGAAGACAGTGAGTGGCATCAGGAGATGTTTAAGAGAAGAGAGCAGGACGATATAGGGGTATAGTGGAGGAGACAAGGTTTGAACATAAGCTGAGCCAGCTTCCCATTTTGTAAGCCAGAAAGGGGAAAGAAAGCATGAAAAAAAAACCCAACAAAACAAAGCAGTCACCAGTTGAGAAATTAATGCATTAGAGGAAAGTGAGAAAGTGAGACAGAAGACAACAAAGAAAAATGTATTTTTAGTTGTAGTGGCTCTGAATGAATATTTGGTATGAACATTTTATATTATTTCTTCTCATAACATGAAATAATCTTTCTGGTGCCTGGAACAAAATTAATTCCTTTCTCCTGAATAACTGAATTTAGATATGGGTCTTTTTCTGCTGAAAATTGCGATATTTTAAAACTGGAAGGAAACTTGATGGAAATTTGGCCTAACTCACTCATTTTGCAGATGAAGAGACTAATGGCTAAAAATGAAGTGATCTTCTCAGGTATTTAGGAAATAGGAGTGTGGGGCTGGAAAATAGGTTTTGTGATTCTAATGATCTTACTCTGCCTTCTTTCTAAAGGTACAGAAAAAATGAGCAATAAATATATCCAACAAAAAATTCTAAAAAACATCAGGACAAAGAGGAGAATGATGGGTGAAACTGTTTCTTACCCAAGTAAGAGATGAGTCCAGAGAGTTCTCATATTCCAGATATGACTGAAATAAGGAACTAGGAGTAAATAGGGGAGATAAGAATAGTTGGAGTGGGGAGAGAAGACAGGAATGGAAACCAGTAGAGAAAGGAGCTATGAGGAGGGAAAGAGCTAATGAACAATCACGGTGTTTGATCCTTCACTTTAACGAGGATGTTTCCATGTTTACAGAGTCAAAACACCGAGTGCTGGGCAACTTTAAATTTAGAGACAGCCCAAGGTGTGTGCAAATAACAATTGCAGGGAGGAAGTCAGCTTCTGGTCATCTTTGGAGAAAATCTCAAGTGTGAGGTTATTTTTCTGAAGTCAACCCACTCTCGCAGATTTTCTTAATTTGGTCCATGTCTCTCCAGTTTTCTATATCATTTTTCCGTGTTGTTCTAGAGTGCTTGGATGTAAGGGCAACTTGCATGTTGCTGGGGGACTTGATGGAAAGCTCATTTGCTCTTGCCAGGCCTGTTAGTGTCCCATCGGAGAGGATTAAGATCTGTCCTTTTTCTCCTTTTCCTTCTTGTCTCCCTCTTCTTTCTCCTTCTGTTCCTCTTTCTCTCTGTCTGTTAACTATGGATAAAGATTGTCTGCATCCCTGCAAACTGATTCCTGTGACTAAGACATTATCTTTTTGACTAATGTTTTTAAATGGCTTTGCATCTTTTCTCCCTCCCTTCCCAGACAGAGAGGTTTTTACCTACTCTGGGGATGAGAAATAGTGGGTGTGGGTGATGATAACAGGGAAAAGGAATCTTTTTAAAATCCTAAGCTAAAATAATGACCTCTTAGTTCTTTGAGAGAATTGCAAAGACACATACATGGAACACAGTCCCTGAAATCCTCTTGTCCAGCAACATGAATGGGATGGATGCAATGGGGTGGTTGTAGGAATATGAATTAATGCTTTACAATATGGGCTTCCCTGGTGGCTCAAATGGTAAAAAATCTGTCTGCAATATAGGAGACCCGGGTTCAATCCCTGGGTCAGTAAGATCACCTGGAGAAGAAAATGGCAACCCACTCCAGTACTCTTGCCTGCAGATTCCATAGAGAGAGGAGCCTGGTGGGCTATAGTCCACAGCGTCGCAAAGAATCAGACATAACTTGGTGATTAACTTTCACTTTTTCACTTTTCCTCACAATATATCCAAGCATATGGAAACAGTGGTATATTTCATTTTCTTGGGCTCCAAAATCACTGCAGAGAGTGACTGCAGCCATGATATTAAAAGATGCTTTCTCCTTGGAAGAAAAGCTATGACCAGCTTAGCATATTAAAAAGCAGAGACATTACTTTGCCAACAAAGTTCCGTCTAGTCAAAGTTATGGTTTTTCTAGTAGTCATGTATGGATGTGAGATTTGGACTATAAAGAAGGTTGAGTACCAAATAATTGATACTTCTGAACTGTGATGCTAGACAAGACTCTTGAGAGTCCTGTGGACTGCAAGGAGATCAAACCTGTCAATCTTAAAGGAAATCAACCCTGAATATTCCTTGGAAGGACTGATGCTGAAGCTGAAGCTCCAATACTTGGGTCACTTTATGTGAAGAGCTGACTCATTGGAAAAGACCCTGATGCTGGGAACGATTGAAGGCAGGAGGAGAAGGGGATGACAGAGGATGAGATGGTTGGATGGCATCACCAACTCAATAGACATGAGATTCAGCAGACTCTGGGGAATAGTGAAGGACAGGGAAGCCTGGTATGCTGCAGTCCATGAGATCTCAAAGAGTTGGACATGATTTACTAACTGAACAACAATATAATAATAATAATGAAAAGTTCAAAATATCACTAGAATTACTAAAGGTGACATAGACTAGGACTTCCTAGTGGTCCTGTGGTTAAGAATCCATCTGTCAATGCAGGGAACATGGGTTGGATCCCTGGTCAGGAAACTGAGATTCTACACTGCCATGTGGCCATTACTGGGCCCGTGAGCCCCAACTAAGACCTGACACAGGAAAAACCAAAATAAATTAAAATAAGAATGACATAGGGTAGATATGAAGTGAGCAAATGCTGTTGGAGAAATGGTGTTAACAGAATCACTTGACAAAGTGTTTCCAGCAAACCTTCAATTTGTAAAAAATGCAGCATCTGTGAAGTGCAGAAAAATGAGGTATGTTTGTATATGAACTTCCCAGATGGTATTCAGTTCAGTTCAGTCACTCAGTCGTGTCTGACTCTTTGCGTTAGTGGTAAATAATTCGCCTGCCAATGCAGGAGTTATAAGAGACTTGGGTTCAATTCCTGGGTCAGGAAGATCCCCTGGAGGAAGAAATGGTTTCCCATCCTAATATTCTTGCCTGAGAAATCCCATGGACAGAGGAGTCTGGTGGGTTACAGTCCATGGGATACCAAAGAATCAGACACGACAGAGCGACAGAGCTCATACACATGCCTGCATATGCCAGTGCTTTCTAATAAAGTATTTTCGATAGTTGTTTTACAAACTGTTTCCAGTTTGCTTCTTATATACGATAGCTAATTAGCGCCCCACACATTTGCTTTTCAAAACTATCCCAGTGTTACCAGTGACTTTACTTGTTTCTTTTGGATTAAAAAAGTGGTTCTCAAAAAGCAGAGACGTTACTTCACTGACAAAGGTCCATCTAGTCAAAGCTATGGTTTTTCCAGTAGTCATGTATGAATGTGAGAGTTGGACCATAAAGAAGGCTGAACACCCAAGAATTGATGCTTTTGAGCTGTGGTGTTGGAGAAGACTCTTGAGAGTCCCTTGGACTGCAAGGAGATCAAACCAGTCAATCCTAAATGAAATCAATCCTGAATATTCTTTAGAGTGAAGTTCCAGTGCTTTTGCCATCTGATGTTCATTAGAAAAGACCCTGATACTGGGAAAGATTGAAGGCAGGAGGAGAAGGGGACAACAGAGGATGAGATGGTTGGATGGCATCACCGATTCAATGGACGTGATTTGAGAAAGCTCCAGGAGATGGTGATGGACAGGGAGGCTTGGCGTGCTGCAGTCCATGGGATCACAAAGAGTTAGAAATAACTGAGTAACTGAACAATGATAACAAAAACAAACTTTAGATCACATCAAACTCCCCCAAAGTGTTTATTAAAACCCAGGTTTCTGGAACTTCTCCCCTGCAGAGGTTTTGATTCAGCATGTCTGTGATGGGGCTTAAGAATTTTCATTTCTATTTCTAAAAATTTCCCAAATAATGCTTATGCTGCTGATTAGGGAAGCACACTTTCAGAACCACTCATCCATGAAGAACTATGAAAGAATTCTATAAAAATAAAAATACATTGTGATATGAATTACACTTCATTGTTTAAGCTTGTATGGCAAAAACCACCCAACATCCAAACACCTAACACCTTAGTATGTTTGGGATAATATTTATTTCCAACTGAAGGAGAGCTATTTTGTGTATAGGTGTGATTATCATATGCCCTGGTTATCCCAGATATACCAATTTGAAGGGACTTTTTTTTTATTTCTTTCAAGAAACATGTGTCATTATATACATAATTAAGTGCAATTTAACATTTAGGCGCATAAGACATTTCATTTAAACATGTTCACAGAATTTTAAAAAACCTCTTGTGCGACAAGTCTCAATATTTTTGTTCAAGAAACACCATGACTATTAGCACACAAGTAAATTTTGAATAAAGGGAGAGAGAAAGGGAGGTCTAGAGCAGAGGACCTCCAGAAGGACATTCCCAGGTGGGTACAAGTACAGCGGGGTGAGAGAGAATATACATTAGGATTCAGCCAGAAAATTGGGACCAGTAAGAAAGGAGGATCATGGGCAGGGTGGATCTCCATGGCACAGGCATCCACAGGTGTCCACAGGTGGAATTTCTTCTTTCAGGGAAGCCTCAGCCTATCTATGTATCTGTACTTAGATCTGTAGCTCCCCTGAAGGAGGGCACGGCAACCCACTCCAATATTCCTGCTTGGAGAATCCCATGGACAGAGGAGCCTGGAGGGCTATCTATGTATAGTCCATAGCGTCACAAAGAGTCAGACACAACTGAAGCAACTTAGCACGCACATGTACCCATACCTCAGCCTATCTATATATCTTTACCTGTCAAAGCTATGGTTTTCCCAGTTAGACCATAAAGAAGGCTGAGTGCCAAATAATTGATGCTTGCGAATTGTGGTGCTGGAGAAGACTCTTGAGCATCCCTTGGACAGCAAGGAGATCAAACCAGTCAGTTCTAAAGGAAATCAACCCTGGATATTCATTGGAAGGACTGTGACTGAAGCTGAAGCTCCAATACCTTGGCAACCTGATGCAAAGAGCTGACTCTTTGGAAAAGACCCTGATACTGGGAAAGATCAACAGCAAAAGGAGAAGTGGGCAGCAGAGGATGAGATGGTAGGACAGCATCATTGACTCGATGGACATGAATTTGAACAAACTCCAGGAGATAATGGAGGACAGAGGAGCCTGTCCTGCTACAGTCCATGAGGTTGCAAAGAGTTAAAATCAATTTAGTGACTGAACAACAACAGCAACAAATATCTATACCTATATCTATATATTTATATCTATCTCTATAATTCAGCCCTATTAATATATATTTCTATCTCTATCTATGTATTTATCTATGTCTTCTTTTTCAGATCTTTTCCCTTATAGATTATTGTAAGATACTGAACAGATTTCCCTTGTTTCTTACCCAAGTAAGAGATGAGTCCAGAGAGTTCTCATATTCCAGATATGACTGAAATAAGGAACTAGGAGTAAATAGGGGAGATAAGAATAGTTGGAGTGGGGAGAGAAGACAGGAATGGAAACCAGTAGAGAAAGGAGCTATGAGGAGGGAAAGAGCTAATGAACAATCACGGTGTTTGATCCTTCACTTTAACGAGGATGTTTCCATGTTTACAGAGTCAAAACACCGAGTGCTGGGCAACTTTAAATTTAGAGACAGCCCAAGGTGTGTGCAAATAACAATTGCAGGGAGGAAGTCAGCTTCTGGTCATCTTTGGAGAAAATCTCAAGTGTGAGGTTATTTTTCTGAAGTCAACCCACTCTCGCAGATTTTCTTAATTTGGTCCATGTCTCTCCAGTTTTCTATATCATTTTTCCGTGTTGTTCTAGAGTGCTTGGATGTAAGGGCAACTTGCATGTTGCTGGGGGACTTGATGGAAAGCTCATTTGCTCTTGCCAGGCCTGTTAGTGTCCCATCGGAGAGGATTAAGATCTGTCCTTTTTCTCCTTTTCCTTCTCGTCTCCCTCTTCTTTCTCCTTCTGTTCCTCTTTCTCTCTGTCTGTTAACTATGGATAAAGATTGTCTGCATCCCTGCAAACTGATTCCTGTGACTAAGACATTATCTTTTTGACTAATGTTTTTAAATGGCTTTGCATCTTTTCTCCCTCCCTTCCCAGACAGAGAGGTTTTTACCTACTCTGGGGATGAGAAATAGTGGGTGTGGGTGATGATAACAGGGAAAAGGAATCTTTTTAAAATCCTAAGCTAAAATAATGACCTCTTAGTTCTTTGAGAGAATTGCAAAGACACATACATGGAACACAGTCCCTGAAATCCTCTTGTCCAGCAACATGAATGGGATGGATGCAATGGGGTGGTTGTAGGAATATGAATTAATGCTTTACAATATGGGCTTCCCTGGTGGCTCAAATGGTAAAAAATCTGTCTGCAATATAGGAGACCCGGGTTCAATCCCTGGGTCAGTAAGATCACCTGGAGAAGAAAATGGCAACCCACTCCAGTACTCTTGCCTGCAGATTCCATAGAGAGAGGAGCCTGGTGGGCTATAGTCCACAGCGTCGCAAAGAATCAGACATAACTTGGTGATTAACTTTCACTTTTTCACTTTTCCTCACAATATATCCAAGCATATGGAAACAGTGGTATATTTCATTTTCTTGGGCTCCAAAATCACTGCAGAGAGTGACTGCAGCCATGATATTAAAAGATGCTTTCTCCTTGGAAGAAAAGCTATGACCAGCTTAGCATATTAAAAAGCAGAGACATTACTTTGCCAACAAAGTTCCGTCTAGTCAAAGTTATGGTTTTTCTAGTATTGCAGCCATGATATTAAAAGATGCTTTCTCCTTGGAAGAAAAGCTATGACCAGCTTAGCATATTAAAAAGCAGAGACATTACTTTGCCAACAAAGTTCCGTCTAGTCAAAGTTATGGTTTTTCTAGTAGTCATGTATGGATGTGAGATTTGGACTATAAAGAAGGTTGAGTACCAAATAATTGATACTTCTGAACTGTGATGCTAGACAAGACTCTTGAGAGTCCTGTGGACTGCAAGGAGATCAAACCTGTCAATCTTAAAGGAAATCAACCCTGAATATTCCTTGGAAGGACTGATGCTGAAGCTGAAGCTCCAATACTTGGGTCACTTTATGTGAAGAGCTGACTCATTGGAAAAGACCCTGATGCTGGGAACGATTGAAGGCAGGAGGAGAAGGGGATGACAGAGGATGAGATGGTTGGATGGCATCACCAACTCAATAGACNACCCTGAATATTCCTTGGAAGGACTGATGCTGAAGCTGAAGCTCCAATACTTGGGTCACTTTATGTGAAGAGCTGACTCATTGGAAAAGACCCTGATGCTGGGAACGATTGAAGGCAGGAGGAGAAGGGGATGACAGAGGATGAGATGGTTGGATGGCATCACCAACTCAATAGACATGAGATTCAGCAGACTCTGGGGAATAGTGAAGGACAGGGAAGCCTGGTATGCTGCAGTCCATGAGATCTCAAAGAGTTGGACATGATTTACTAACTGAACAACAATATAATAATAATAATGAAAAGTTCAAAATATCACTAGAATTACTAAAGGTGACATAGACTAGGACTTCCTAGTGGTCCTGTGGTTAAGAATCCATCTGTCAATGCAGGGAACATGGGTTGGATCCCTGGTCAGGAAACTGAGATTCTACACTGCCATGTGGCCATTACTGGGCCCGTGAGCCCCAACTAAGACCTGACACAGGAAAAACCAAAATAAATTAAAATAAGAATGACATAGGGTAGATATGAAGTGAGCAAATGCTGTTGGAGAAATGGTGTTAACAGAATCACTTGACAAAGTGTTTCCAGCAAACCTTCAATTTGTAAAAAATGCAGCATCTGTGAAGTGCAGAAAAATGAGGTATGTTTGTATATGAACTTCCCAGATGGTATTCAGTTCAGTTCAGTCACTCAGTCGTGTCTGACTCTTTGCGTTAGTGGTAAATAATTCGCCTGCCAATGCAGGAGTTATAAGAGACTTGGGTTCAATTCCTGGGTCAGGAAGATCCCCTGGAGGAAGAAATGGTTTCCCATCCTAATATTCTTGCCTGAGAAATCCCATGGACAGAGGAGTCTGGTGGGTTACAGTCCATGGGATACCAAAGAATCAGACACGACAGAGCGACAGAGCTCATACACATGCCTGCATATGCCAGTGCTTTCTAATAAAGTATTTTCGATAGTTGTTTTACAAACTGTTTCCAGTTTGCTTCTTATATACGATAGCTAATTAGCGCCCCACACATTTGCTTTTCAAAACTATCCCAGTGTTACCAGTGACTTTACTTGTTTCTTTTGGATTAAAAAAGTGGTTCTCAAAAAGCAGAGACGTTACTTCACTGACAAAGGTCCATCTAGTCAAAGCTATGGTTTTTCCAGTAGTCATGTATGAATGTGAGAGTTGGACCATAAAGAAGGCTNTGCCTGTTCATACTGTTCATGGGGTTCTCAAGGCAAGAATACTGAAGTGGCTTGCCATTCCCTTCTCCAGTGGACCACATTCTGTCAGCCCTCTCCACCATGACCTGCCTGTCTTGGGTTGCCCTGACCAACTTAGCATATTAAAAAGCAGAGACATTACTTTGCCAACAAAGTTCCGTCTAGTCAAAGCTATGGTTTTTCTAGTGGTCATGTATGGATGTGAGATTTGGACTATAAAGAAGGTTGAGTGCCAAATAATTGATGCTTCTGAACTGTGGTGCTAGACAAGACTCTTGAGAGTCCTGTGGACTGCAAGGAGATCAAACCAGTCAATCCTAAATGAAATCAATCCTGAATATTCTTTAGAGTGAAGTTCCAGTACTTTGGCCATCTGATGTTCATTAGAAAAGACCCTGATGCTGGGAAAGATTGAAGGCAGGAGGAGAAGGGGACAACAGAGGATGAGATGGTTGGATGGCATCACTGATTCGATGGACATGATTTGAGAAAGCTCCAGGAGATGGTGATGGACAGGGAGGCCTGGCGTGCTGCAGTCTATGGGGTCTCAAAGAGTTAGAAATAACTGAGCAACTGAATAATGACAACAAAAACAAATTTTAGATCACATAAGACTCTCCCAAAGTATTTATTAAAACCCAGGTTTCTGGAACTTCTCCCCTGCAGAGGTTTTGATTCAGCATGTCTGTGATGGGGCTTAAGAATTTTCATTTCTATTTCTAAAAATTTCCCAAATAATGCTTATGCTGCTGATTAGGGAAGCACACTTTCAGAACCACTCATCCATGAAGAACTATGGAAAAATTCTGTAAAAATAAAAATACTTTGTGAGATGAATTACACTCCATTGTTTAAACTTGTATGGCAAAAACCACCCAACATCCAAACACCTAACACCTTAGTATGTTTGGGATAATATTTATTTCCAACTGAAGGAGAGCTATTTTGTGTATAGGTATGATTATCATATGCCCTGGTTATTCCAGATATACCAAGTTGAAGGGACATTTTTTAAATTCCTTTCAAGAAACATGTGTCATTATATGCATAATTAAGTGCAACTTAACATTTAGGCTCATAAAACATTTCATTTAAACATGTCCACAGAATTTTAAAAAACCTCTTGTGCGACAACAAGTCTCAATATTTTTGTTCAAAGAACACCATGACTATTAGCACATAAGTAAAATTTGAATAAAGGGAGAGAGAAAGGGAGGTCTAGAGCAGAGGACCTCCAGAAAGACATTCCCAGGTGGGTACAAGTACAGCGGGGTGAGAGAGAATATACATTAGGATTCAGCCAGAAAATTGGGACCAGTAAGAAAGGGGGATCATGAGCAGGGTGGATTTCCATGGCACAGGCATCCACAGGTGTCCACAGGTGGAATTTCTTCTTTCAGGGAAGCCTCAGCCTATCTATGTATCTGTACTTAGATCTGTAGCTCCCCTGAAGGAGGGCACGGCAACCCACTCCAATATTCTTGCTTGGAGAATCCCATGGAGAGAGGAGCCTAAAGGGCTATCTATGTACAGTCCATAGCGTCACAAAGAGTCAGACACAACTGAAGCAACTTAGCACACACACATACCCATACCTCAGCCTATCTATATATTTATATCGTTACCTGTCAAAGCTATGGTTTTCCCAGTTAGACCATAAAGAAGGCTGAGTGCCAAATAATTGATGCTTGTGAATTGTGGTGCTGGAGAAGACTCTTGAGCGTCCCTTGGACAGCAAGGAGATCAAACCAGTCAGTTCTAAAGGAAATCAACCCTGGATATTCATTGGAAGGACTGTGACTAAAGCTGAAGCTCCAATACTTTGGCAACCTGATGCAAAGAGCTGACTCTTTGGAAAAGACCCTGATGCTGGGAAAGATCAACAGCAAAAGGAGAAGTGGGCAGCAGAGGATGAGATGGTAGGACAGTATCATTGACTCGATGGACATGAATTTGAACAAACTCCAGGAGATAATGGAAGACAGAGGAGCCCGTCCTGCTACAGTCCATGAGGTTGCAAAGAGTTAGAATCAATTGAGCGACTGAACAACAACAGCAACAAATATCTATACCTATATCTACATCTTTATATCTATCTCTATAATTCAGCCCTATTAATATATATTTCTATCTTTATCTATGTATTTATCTATGTCTTCTTTTTCAGATCTTTTCCCTTATAGATTATTGTAAGATACTGAACAGATTTCCCTAAGTAGGGACTTTAATTAAATCTGCAAAAATCTTTTCATAGCAATGCCTAAGTTTGTGTTTGATTGAATAACTGGAAACAGTAGCTCAGCCAAGTTAACACATCAAAAATTCCACTACAGAAGGCAGGGACTGACTTGAAAGGGAGAATACCAGGAAGGGTTAAATGGTGGTTTTGAGGCTCAAGAATATAAATCTTCCCCCCTTCTCAGTTTTGGGTGTGCTCTGCATTCAGGAATTTTCTCCTAATGCAGTTGGAAAGAAAGCAAGATAAGACCTCAGCAATTGTTTCTGCAAATGTGTGAAAGCTGAATGTGAAGAGAGAAGCTTGTTTTCAGAAACCAGGAACTGACTCACCTTTAAAAGGAAAATCAGCTGCCTCTAGACAAGTGGAATTGCAGTGTTGTCCTGAATGGTAATTTGCCCTGGATGGCAAAATTTATTACCAACCTAGCAGACAAGACACTGAAGACACAGCTTTTATGTCTCAGTCAGTATGTGATGCAGCCTTGGACCCATAGGTGAGGAGCGTAAGCCTGGAAAGGAAGGTTGCCTGACCTTTCGTCCTGGGGTGTTTGATGAGAAGTTGGACACGTAGATCATGGTTTATTTTAGTGTATCATAAAAATGACTATGACCCTCCTCCCTATATCTGAGGGAGTTTCTCTAGTCTATTAATTAAAGATCCATCCTTAATTTAAAAATCCCTGATTGTCAGGGAATCAATCACTTAGCAATGACAGATAAACTCTTAAGAACTTGGAGCACAATTTAATTTCCATCTCAGAGACTCAGAGATTAATGTGGCGCTTATGGCAGCCAGAGTGGATAATGATAATGTTCGATGAGAGTCCACTATGACAGTCTATCATGAGCCGTGGGGTTAGCAGATAAATGTTATTATCGAAGGACAGTAGGAATTGCTGCTGTCATAAAGTACACCTTTCAGAGGAAAACTGCCTAAAAAGGGCTAGGTCCACATGAAAACCCTGAATTATAGCACACATACAGGAAAATACTCATCAGGGTTAGTGTAATGGAAAAATAGCACTTTTTATGTTCTTCTTGGTCCCTTATGTTACAGCCTCCTGGCACCATCTTGATGCCCTCTGGGTACCCAAAGGTCTTCCTCAAATCTCCCCTCTCAGGTTTTTAGTCTGCCTTTGATTCTTTCCCTCCCAAATTCCTTCCCTTAAGACATAGCTCTCTTGTAAATAATAATCCTCAGAACTCTATTTTCTGTACTCTGACTTTTGGGAGATATTCTGACAATGGAATGCACTCATTGGTGGTATATCACAGATTACAATACAAACTTCCCCCTGGTTTGACATGGAAATTTAGCTGTTTTAATTCATCTTCTTTCTTGTAGAGGAAGGATGGCAGGGAGATAATTTCTCAGCCATTTTCTGGGAAAGAGGACTAATTTTTTGGCTGCTGCTGATGGAGTTTGATGGGCCATCAGATTCCATCAAAAAAGGAAGAGAGGGAGGAAAGTATTTCGGCAGAGAGAATGTGTACCTGGGAACGTGTACTTATCTTCCCCAAGACCAGTTGAGGCTAATGACAAGGAAGTTGTTGTTTTTCAATCGTGTCTGACTCTTTGCAACCCCATGTACTGCAGCACGCCAGTCTTCCCTGTCCTTCACTATCTCCCAGAGTTTGCTCAAAATCATGTTCATCGAGTCAATGTTGTCATCCAACCGTCTCCTCCGCTGTCACCCCCTTCTCCTTTTGCCTTCGATCTTTCCCAGTGTCAGGGTAATTTCCAGTGAATCAGCATTTCACATCCGGAGGCCCAAATATTGGAGCTTCAGCTTCAGCAGCCATCCTTCCAATGACTATTAAGGGTTGATTTCCTCTAGGACTGACTGATCTGATCTCCTTCTAGTCCAACACGGAAGTAGTAAGACCAAATATTGTCTTTATTTCTATTATAGCTGACCTTAAGGTTGTGACATATATGTAGGCAAATGGAGTCCTGACTCTGAACCCAAGAAATAGACAGGCTTACCCTCTCAGTCCCAGGCTATATTGGACCAGCACAGACCTCCCCATAGGGTTGCCTTTGTAAGACATTCATCATGGAATAACAGAAGGATGTCGACTCCCTTTGAGCAGCTCCCTCTAAGAGAGGATGAAGGAGAGCCTGGGAAGCATAGTCAGTTTCTTATCTGTTATTCTTTAATAAAGTACAATTTTCTCTCTCAATTCTTAGGGACAGGGTAGGTGAGAAGGATGAAATAGCTAGAAGTGTTCCCTATTGGACTCCTTTCTATGGGGAAGGAATTCATCTCTTCATGAGAAAGAATGATGTTGAGGAGATTCCCATGTAGGCACAAGGAGAGATCTGTGGTTTTTCTGGAATAGAGGAGCTCTGTGCTCAGCTCCTGGAAGAATTGAGAAGAAATAACTGGTTGTGGGTATTTAAAGAGGCAGAACCCCAGGAACCTGACTTACCAGCCTTCTCAAAGATTAACGCACATTAAACCATGGGCTAGAGGTTGTTGAATAACTAGGGTTGAATTTACCATCAAGCTATCAGAATAGGGTCTCAGAATTGAAATGCACCTGAGCTATAGACAACTAAGGAATGGGATATTATATTTTGTGAACTATAAGATACTGAATTCAGTTGTGTTCCACCAAGAAAAAAGTTGCTACTACATTGTGACTTAATTCTGTCATTTCTCTTGGTGTTTTTACTTTATACTGATGAAAACTTTTTTTTTCTAGATTTCTCTAGGCATAGAATTCTGTCATGTACTACCCTTATGCATAAATAGAAAGGAAAATATAAGCAAAATCAATTTTAATCCACATTCATAGTAGTTTTTCCCACCTGGAGTCACGCTCTTCTGAATTTCATTTTGATTCAGACTTGTCGGTGTTCATGGTTTCTTTACAGTACCTTCCTCTGTGCTGTGAAAGCACTGGGCATGCAGCATTTATGAAAAGTGTGTTCCTTGAAATTAATATAATGTTCAATTAAAAAAAGAAATAGGAAAGAGAGCAGGCAAAGGCTTGTTCCACCATTGTCTCTGGATGTTCACTTCCTATTTCACCATAACTGCCACATGGTGACAATGATGCTAAGACACTTTTGATTGTAAAAAGTATTCCAATTTCAGAGATGCTAAGATGTAAATTTAAAAAATGTGTAGCCTAGAATGGATGGATAGTATTTTTTTTTTTTTCACAACTGAGTTTCATTCCTATTACATTTATAATTGGGAGATAGCTTAAAGGCCTATTCTCCAATATTTTACAAAATGATAATAAAGCCAAGGCTCATATAAGCTATGCCTATTTCCCAGGATCACAAAATCTTGTGAGTTTTAATATAATACTGCTTAGAGGTGTGTGTGCGCTTGATTGCTCAGTCATGTCTAACTCTTTGCAACCCCATGGATCATACGTAGCCTGCAAGGCTTCCCTGTCTATAGGATTTCTCAGGCAAGAATACTGGAGTGGGTTGCCATTTCCTCCTCCAGGGGATTTTCTAAACCCAGGGATCAAACCTGTGTCTCCTGCATTGTAGGGAGATCATTTACTGCTCAGCCACTGGGGAAGCCCACTGCTGAGAGGTGTGACAACTTCAGTAACTATAACTCCTTGTGGGCTTTGGGCAGTGGGGCCATGATTGGTTAAGTAACAGCTGTGTCTCTTTCTCTTATATCTTAAATTACATAAACACGCCATCATCTACTATCTGTGTCTCAATAGGGTCATTTATTAATCATTACAAAGAGTCATTAGACGAATTTAGGAACAGAAAAATAGGATGTATTTACTCCAATATTCAAAATGATAATAAAACCACTACAAACTGTTAATAAAACCAAGGCTCATATAAGCTGTCTATTTCCCAAGATCACATAATCTTGTGGGTTTTAATATAATACTGCTTAGAAGTGTACTGGCTTCCCTTGTAGCTCAGTCAGTAAAGAATCTGCCTGCAGTGCAGGAGATTCGGGTTTGATGCCTGGGTCTGGAAGATACCCTGGAGAAGGAAATGGCAACTGACTCCAGTATCCTTGCCTGGAAAATCTCATGGACAGAGTCTGGTAAGCTACAGCCCATGGGGTTGCAAGGAGTTGGGCATGGCTGGGTGACTAATACTTACTTACTTACTCACTCCAATATTCAATGCCTCTCAGTTTATCTCCTTTTGCCTTAACCAAATATTAAATGTTTAACTGATGTATCAGTTCAGTTCAGTTCAGTCACTCAGTTGTGTCTGACTCCTTGCAACCCCATGAATTGCAGCACGCCAGGCCTCCCTGTCCATCACCAACTCCTGGAGTTCACCCAAACTCATGTCCATCAAGTCGGTGATGCCATCCAGCCATCTCATCCTCGGTCGTCTCCTTCTCCTCCTTCCCCTAATCCCTCCCAGCATCAGGGTCTTTTCCAATGAGTCAACTCTTCGCATGAGGTGGCCAAAGTACTGGAGTTTCAGCTTTAGCATCATTCCTTCCAAAGAACACCCAGGACTGATCTCCTTTAGAATGGACTGGTTGGATGTCCTTGCAGTCCAAGGGACTCTCAAGAGTCTTCTCCAACACCACAGTTCAAAAGCATCAATTCTTCGGTGCTCAGCTTTCTTCACAGTCCAACTTTCACACCCATAGGTCATCCTATACATCCTATACTGATGTATGCTGCTGCTAAGTCGCTTCAGTCATGTCCAACTCTGTGTAACCCCATAGACGGCAGCCCACCAGGCTCCCTCGTCCCCGAGATTCTCCAGGCAAGAACACTGGAGTGGGTTATACTGATGTATGCTGCTGCTGCTGCTAAGTTGCTTCAGTCATGTCGGACTCTGTGCGACCCCACAGATGGCAGTCCATTGGGCTCTGCCATCCCTGGGATTCTCCAGGCAAGAACACTGGAGTGGGTTGCCATTTCCTTCACCAATGCATGAAAGTGAAAAGTGAAAGTAAAGTCGCTCAGTCGTGTCTGACTCAGTGACCCCATGGACTGCAGCCTACCAGGCTCCTCTGTCCATGGGAGTTTCCAGGTAAGAGTACTGGAGTGGGATGCCATTGCCTTCTCTGATACTGATGTATAGATCAATGGAATTCTACTGAACTGTATGATCTTGGGATGTCACTTAGTTTATCTGGCTGTTGAGTTACTTAGTTATAGACTTAGGGTTTCCCTGGTGGCTCAGTGGTAATAGAATCTGCTGGAGATGTGGGTTTGATCCCTGGGCCCAGGAGATCGCCTGGAGGAGGAAATGTCAACTCATTCCAGTATTCTTGCCTGGGAAATCCCATGGACAGAGAAGCCTTGTGGGCTACAGTCCATGGGGTTGCAAAGAGTAAGACTTGACTTAGTGACTAAACAACAACATTTGTAGATTACACAGGTTAAATTAGATCACCTTCCAACAGGACACATAATGATCTTCAGTTCATCACGATAAAAGATACACATCTACAGGAAATAAGGTCTAAGTTGGATGGTTTATCTTTGTTGGAGAAAAGCAAAACTGAAATGGTTCTGACAGAATGATTAGCAATAAATTGATCCCTGAAAGATCAGTTATGCCAAGATTTGTTTCTGTACCAGTGAAGGAATATTTAGTCATTCTGGACAGTTTTAGTTTTTAATCTTCAAATGTCATCACTGTAGTTTCTGGTCTTTTCTAAGGGATTTAAGTCATTTTGGTAGGGTTTATAATTTCACATCAAATCATGGCTAACAATAAGAGAAAGTTCAGGGGCTCAAAAATGGCTGTAAGTGCAGAGAAAGGGCTCTGTAGTGAATCCACAAGCTAACCAGATGCCTGATGTAGGAATGTATATTTTTGAAGAGGCACCATCCCTGTGAGAGATGTTGATCTGAGGCGCAGAGAAATCAGGACTGTTTTCCTATCTTTCTGCTGGCTAATGCACCAGAAAACTAGCTGGCCCATTCCTCAGATATTTGGTTCTGCTTCTTTATTTTCTAGCTGCTGTTATGTACATTCTTTTGTCCAGCTTTCTCCCCAGGATCCTCTTATGCACATATTTCCCTTAACTTTTCCCTACCTTGGTGTATCTGAGGCAAGTCTAACAATGTTTTTATATTTATAAAATTTTTATAAATTTTATAAATTTTTATATTTATAAAATTTATATTTATATAATGTTTATATTGCTAAGGACTACATGATCAAAAAAGGTAACCAATCTTAGCAAAAGAATCTCATAATATACAAAACCTCTCAAATTTGCTGAAATGGAAACAAGTTTACATATACATTCCGGCAGCCTCTTTTGCAAATTACACCCAACTCTGGGGTGTCCAGAGTTGGTCATTATAACATGATCATGCTTGGGTTTGTTTCCAGGTTATTATTTTCATTCTTTGCCTCGATCCTTGGGAATGCCACTTCTTTCTAGCTGACTCCTAGTTCCACCCCTTGGTTCAGGTCAATACTTTTCGACATTCATCTCAACTCCAAGTGGGAGATTCTTCCCAGTGGTATGTTGGTAAATGTTTAGCAGCCAGCTCTTAGAAGCAGAAGAAAAATCTGTCCTGTGGCATTTGCAATTTCCACGGTGTAAATACTCCCACTGCGGTTGATTTCAAACTACCTATGTGGTACCACTGAACTCGTATTTGGGGAGAGATGCACAGAGATGGCTCTTACTAGCTGGCTCCAGTATCCCACTGGTTCTCTCTCTAACTAATTTATTGAGAACGGTGGTTGGCATAGTGCATGGAGAAACCAAATTTATTCTTA
Source organism: Cephalophus harveyi (assembly GCA_006410635.1). Lineage (NCBI taxonomy): Eukaryota > Metazoa > Chordata > Mammalia > Artiodactyla > Bovidae > Cephalophus > Cephalophus harveyi. Next base: position 192,902 of record SJYT01074936.1, read on the forward strand.
CTCACCACTGCATCTCAAAAAAAAAAAAAAAAAAAAAAACCCCACAACTTTTGTCATTTTTTTCCCCTCATCTTGGGAAGAAATCTTAGTCAGATTCCATAACTTCTCTGATGACTTTTAGTATTAAAATATCTACTCAATGTACTGTTCATGTAAAAAAAGCTGGTGCTTGGAGTCTGCTGCCCATTTTTTACCTAAGTCCAGGTGACCTCAGGGGGTCCTTCCAGAGCTAATATGCTGGGAAAATAAAAAATACTGTTCACAGTCCTTTGTGACTTGGCTTTAATGATGTGAGCCAGAAGTTCATAATTTGATCAGGCTGTAATAAATGTTGAATTTCTCTCTCTTTTTTTGATACTCTTTGATCTGACCCAACAAAGCACTTATGGACTCTAGAACTAGATTTCCTGGTTTTGAATCTTGGCTTTGCCACTTATTAGCAGTGTGGCTTTGACCTTTCCATGCCTTTGTTTTCTCACCTGGAAAATGGAGAAATTAGGAGAGTGCCTATTTCATAGTGTTCTGCAAATTACAGGGTTATTATGCTTAAAGGATTTGTAGCATCTTTGTCAGGTTTTGGTATTAGGGTGATAGTGGCCTCATAGAATGAGTTTGGAAGTTTACCTTCCTTTGCAATTTTCTGGAACAGTTTGAGTAGGATAGGTGTTAGCTCTTCTCTAAATTTTTGGTAAAATTCAGCTGTGAAGCCACCTGGACCTGGGCTTTTGTTTGCTGGAAGATTGTTTATTACAGTTTCAATTTCCATGCTTGTGATGGGTCTGTTAAGATTTTCTATTTCTTCCTGGCTCAGTTTTGGAAAGTTGTACTTTTCTAAGAATTTGTCCATTTCTTCCAAGTTGTCCATTTTATTGGCATATAATTGCTGATAGTAGTCTCTTATGATCCTTTGTATTTCTGTGTTGTCTGTTGTGATCTCTCCATTTTTGTTTCTAATTTTATTGATTTGATTTTTCTCCCTTTGTTTCTTGATGAATCTGGCTAATAATGGTTTGTCAATTTTGTTTATCCTCTTAAAGAACCAGCTTTTGGCTTTGTTGACTTTTGCTCTGGTCTCTTTTGTTTCTTTTGCATTTATTTCTGCCCTAATTTTTAAGATTTCTTTCCTTCTATGAACCCTGGGGTTCTTCATTTCTTCTTTTTCTAGTTGCTTTAGGTGTAGAATTAGGTTATTTATTTGACTTTTTTTCTTGTTTCTTGAGGTATGCCTGTATTGGTATGAACCTTCCTCTTAGCACTGCTTTTACAGTGTCCCACAGGTTTTGGGTTGTTGTGTTTTCATTTTCATTCATTTCTATGCATATTTTGATTTCTTTTTTGTGATTTCTTCTGTGATTTGTTGGTTATTCAGCAGCGTGTTGTTCAGCCTCCATATGTTGGAATTTTTAATAGTTTTTCTCCTGTAATTGAAATCTAATCTTACTGCATTGTGGTCAGAAAAGATGCTTGGAATGATTTTCTTTTTTTTTTT
>SJYT01074936.1:216369-246472 GCA_006410635.1 Cephalophus harveyi
GTGGCCTCCTGTTCCAGGGCAGCAGGCAGTCAGAACCGACCAGGTTGGCCCAGGGGGCAGGTCCTGGCACACCTGGAGCCCTGAGCAGGTTGGTCCCAGTCCCCGGGGGCCTATGGGTGGGACAGGCAGGGCCCTTCAGGTCAGCCAGCACCCCTCCCCCCCATGCCACCCAACCTACTGACAGGCGGGGAGACCAGGCACACAGGGGCAGGGCTGTGCCCAAGGCCACATGCAAGTCAGGGCACCATGGGGTCCCTGTGTCCTGGGCCAGGGCCTTGGCAGGGCCTCCCCAGGTGCCCATGGACTGTGGAAGCTTCGGCAGCTCCATACACGATCACCAGGAGGGGCTAGTCTAACGCTGGGACCCGGTGGGAGGTTTTCTCCTCAGAGACTCCGGGCCCAGTCTGGGCAACTCTGGTCACCTACTGAAGGTGGCATCTGCCGAGGTCGCGGTCCCTAAAAGGTCAGGATGCATCTCAGAAGCAGCCATCCTGGCCCCACATAGGTCCCTGTGCGGCTGACCAGCTTCCCAAGGGGCGCCCCCCCCCGCCACGCCACCGGGATGGTTTTGTCCCCACAAGGTGGAACAGGACACGGTGACACAGCCGGCAGTACCCACCTCTCCTCCCCACGGGCTCCCACCTGGCCATCGCGGAGGACCAGGGGGGTGCGGCAGCCCCGGGGCAGAGGACAGTTGTGGGCATGTGAGACGCCCACAGGATGGGCCTGAGGACGAAGGCAGGGGGGCGAAAGAGGCCAGCGCTGGGATGCCCCCTCCAGGGCAGGCAGCGGGGCCCCCAGAGAAGCCCCACTCAGGGCAGTGAGGGACGCGAAGGGCCCGGGATCCAGAGGGGTCTGACTCAACCAGAAATGGCTGTGGGGACCTGGTGGCCGCAGTGAGTAAGGAGAGGGTGAGGCTGGGAGAGGGGCCGTCACTCCCTTGGGCTCCCAGCACAGGCTCCCCCACCATCCCTCTCCCCTCGGTGCCAGGATCGTGCATCCAAAAGCTTGCTGGGCACATCCCCCTGCAGAGGCCTGAAGCTTATCCAGTTGGCTGTGGCCAAACTTGAACTTCAGTGTGTGCTGTCCACACAGAGGCCTCTCGGTGGAAGGCAGCTCCTCAGTGTCCACCTGAACTCCCACCTCTTTTCCTGCCCCTCCCCAAGGGTGGTCCATGGGCTCCTGGATCTTACTGGGCTCCAGTTGGACCTTTCTTTTCCCAGCTGGACCCCAGAGCAGCTCCCCATCTATTGATGATGCCACTGGTGCCAGGAGCCCAGGCTGAACCCCTCCTGGATCTTGGCCTCCCCACCTGCCCACATCTTCTCTGCGTTCCTGGGCGGCTTTTCCTTGTCAACCTTAAATACACTGTGGGTGGCTTTGCTGGGCCTCCGTGGTGTTGGGGTTCAGCTCAGACCATGTTCTACTCACACTTCGCAGACAGTGGAATACAGTCACACCAGAAAAATGACCAATTAGAGTTTATTTGAGGTGTATATTTATTTTGCTTTTCAGTGACTGGTTCTGGTGATTGTGTAATAACCAGTTGTTTGACAGGTCATAGCTCTTTTCCCTAAGCTGGTTGCTCTGTGTGGGCCCGACTTCTGTGTTAGGAATGATGTCCAACACCTCTGGCTTGCCACGGGCGCCATCTGTGCAGACCCAGGCAGGGCAGCCCAGCTGAGTCTTTTGGACTGGGGGCTTTCCTCCCAGCTGCCTGGGGGCTGGACTTCTGTGAAAACTGAGACTTGTTTATGGCAAGAGTGTCTCTCTGGTTCTTTGGAGTACAGCGCCACCTCTCTTACTGGCTTTTTTGAAAGCCAAGTTTAGAAGGAACCTGGTGTTTGGTTTCTTCTTGGCCTAGGGGACCCATCCTCTTCCTAAAGCAGAAAAAAAAGATCAGAAACCAGCCCAACCTGTAGACCCTTGCCTGTGCAGAGGCTGCTGTTGTGCATTCCTGAAAGAGCTGCTGACACCTAGAAGCTAAAAGTTTACTGAACCACCACAAGGCTGACACAGGCTCTCCACATGTCCATTCCACTCCTTTTTAACTGCCTTAGTGCCAGCTCAACTCCCAGTGCTGGGAGGTGACATGGCACCCAAGGATTTCCCCAGCTATCTGGAATGAAGCTTTTACTTCTATAATTAGAGTGCCAGAATGTCAGGGCTGCAGGGGCCCTTGGGATCAGCTGGCTCATCCCCATCACAGGATTGACAGCCAGCATGGAAGGCCCAGCTTGAGGCCCAGCCCTCCCCCTCCTTCCCTGCCAGGGCCCTTCATGCTCCACCTTCTGCTGCTCATTCCTTCCACAGTGTTAGTCTTTTCTCGCAGACCCAATGGGTGCTCCCTAGGTCCTAGATAAAAGGACCAGAGCTCTTCTGTCATCTTCCAGGTTGCAAGCCAGCCTGTCAGGCATTCCTGTGCAATTTCTTTCTCTAGAGATTCCCAACACTTGCAGGAGAACACAGAGCACCTCCACCTGGCTTTCAATGCTCTCAGTGATCTGGTTCCAATCTTCTCTGGCATCATTCTCACCTGGTATCCTCTATTCATTTCTGCTGATCACATTTGTTCCTTGAACACACCAGGCAATTTCCCACCCCTAGGCTGTTCCCTCCACGCAAGATGCTGTTTAATTCTGCTGTGCTCTGAGAGTCTTTGCTTTTGGTAAAGCCTGTCTCCAGGATTCTTTCCTCTGTGGAGCCTTTCCAAATACAGCTCCATCAACTCACTCTCTTCTCCCATGAGTCACTCATTTATTCAACAGATTTCTTAATGGGTGCCCACCATGTGCCAGGCACTGTTCTAGGCACAGAGGATGCAGGAGTGAACGAGACAGATATAAATGTCTGCCCTCATGGAGCTCATAGTCTAGTGGGGGAGAGAGACAAAAAATAAGACAGGTAAACCACGTAGAACTGAGCCGTGGAACTTCTCTTGCACTCCATGCATCTCCATTCCACCATGCTGCCCTTATTTTCCTTTGCCCTGTGCTCTGGTTACTTTGTGGGGCTTTCCAGGTGGTGCTAGTGGTAAAGAACCAGGCTGCCAATGCAGGAGACATAAAAAAACATGGGTTTGATCCCTGGGTCGGGAAGATCCCCTGGAGGAGGGCATGACAACCCACTTCAGTATTATTGCCTGGAGAATCCCATGAACAGAGGAGCCTGGCGGGCTACAGCCTATGAGGTCGCCAAGAGCCGGACATGACCGAAGTGACTTAGCCCGCATATGGTTACTTTGTATTTCTCTCTCTCACTAGAAGGTGAGCTCCTTGAGAGTCAGGACCAAGGCCTGGTCTGTTCTGCAGCCCCCCTCAGCACCAGGCATACAGCAAACACTCAAGAAATGCTTATACATTCAGTGAGACTGACTGACTGAGTGGATGGATGAGTGAGCGAGTGACTTAGTGAGTGGATGGATGAGTGAGTGACAAGGTGAGTATGTAGGCTCAGAACACATGTGTGTTTGGCTTTTCTGAAACAAGGCTTCTACATTTTATTTATTTTATTTATTTTTTATTTTTTTAATTTTATTTTTACTTTATTTTGCTTTACAATACCGCATTGGTTTTGCCATACATTCTTCTACATTTTAAAGTTGACAGGCTTGAGCACAGGACTTCAGAGAGCCAGGAGAAGAGTCAGCACTGGCTCTCACACCACAGAACAAATGAGCAGTGGCTACAGAGTTTCCAGAGATTAACTTCATGGCCCAGACCACACTTCAGCCTCATCCGACTGTGGGTTCTGGCTGTCTTTCAGGGGAAGGCACCTTCAGGGATCTAGCATTCCTGACTTGGTACCTCACACCCAGGGCATCATGCTCTCAAAGCACCTTTGCTTTTCTCTGCAAACATTAGTAGTACTACAAATACTTTTGCATTTTCTGATAGCTAAAAAAAAAAAAAAAAGTAAACACCAACTCCTCCCATAATCCACTCTTTATTAAATATGTGCTGGAATTAGCTGGTTATTATGTTACCAAATCCCTTTTAATTATTTGCTGAAGATTTTCATATCAATTCTAATCAAGTGAATTTATCTTAAATCTTAATTTTATTTGATGTTTCAGGGATTAAGGGAATGATTTTATGACCTAACATGTGAATGACCTCTTTTTAAAAACCCAGTTGGTGGCTTTATCAAGTCGCGAGCGCTATTTTCATCTTTTCATAACATAATCTGCTACGGGACTTTATTTTCTCAAGAGGTTTGATTTATCTGCTCTTTAGACACATTCAGTCTCTGTAAATATGCTTTTGGCTTTTCAGTAATAATATTAGAGCTGAATGCTTTGGCACATATTGATAGGGGAAGGAGATTGAAAGGGAGGTTGCTACACACATTTAAACATTACCAGGCCAACAAAAAAGAGCACATTTACAAGTATTCACAAGTATTCAATGTACCTTTACACATGTTTTATAGTCTACCATGGGTTAGTCTAGAGTACCTGTTGCTTTTTTTTTTAAAGTTAGTTTTCCCTTGGGTTTTCGTCTCTATTTTCACTACTGGTTTTAGTCTGGGTAACCTTTGCCATCAGAATTATCAGGTGGTGTGCTTGAGAATGTCCTTATGATCCAACTGAGTTCAGACTGCAAAGCAGATTCAATCAACAATGCCCAAGGGGGACTGAACAGGGCTCTAAGTCTCGCTTCAACTCCCCGAAGTCTGAAGCCAAGGGTGACTGCTCAATAGCCAGGCTGAGCAAATCTGTGTACAGTCAGGACTCCTCTGATTGTTTATCTGGAACATGAATTGAACTTTCAGGATTGAGTGGTGGCAAGCACACTCCCCCGACTACTTTATGAGTGTCTTTCATCAAAACAGAAGCAGCCCTCAATTTCCGGGCTGAAAAGCTTGGCATCATTTTTTCAGTCTCCAACTCTCTCTCTCTTCCACTGACTCATAACAAAGTGCCATCATTCCAACTTTCTCTTCTAAATGTCTCTTGGATGCATCTCTTCCTTTCCGTTTCCATTGCCACCTCCTTCCTCTGAGCCCCTGGGATCTCAGCCTTGAACCACTTCAATAACCTCCACATTCTTTTCTTGGCTCCATGCTCTTGTGCTGAAACTTGACTCCCGGATTTATCTTCCTAAGACGCTTATTCAGAATCTCTCTCTCATGCTCCCTGACATACTGGGGAACTCCTTTGCTCCCTGGGTCAAGTCCAAGTCTTTCCATTGATTTTCAAGATCCTTACTAATCTGGCTATACCTAACTTTTAGCCTTCTAATCCCTAATGAACACAGCCTGAGCCAGTAGTTTTTGAGAGATGTCTGCCTGCTGTGGTTTTGGTGTAAGACTAGATAAATAGACTGATGAACAGAGGGGAAAAAAACACACAAATTGGGAAAAGGTATCTGTAACATGTAAAACCGACACTAGGCTTGAAGCTAGAATGTTTTTTACAAGTTCTACAAATTACTAACTAAAAGACAGATGACCCAATAGGAAAATTGGCAAAAGACTTAAGTCATTTACAAACCAGGAAATCCAAATGGCCAATATATGTGTGAAATGCTGCTTGATTTCCTAGTAACAAGAGAAGTGCAAATGAAACCCACAGTGAGGTTCACTGCTTACCTACCTGAAAAGCTACAATTAACAAGTTTTGGTGAGGATGTAGAGCCCTGGAACACTCATGCATCACTAAGGGGGGTGTACAATGGAATAGGCACTTTGGAAAAAGTTTATATTATCTAGTAAAGCCACAGCCAATGCCCCAGTAATTCCACCCCTAGTTATATACACAAGGGAAATGAATACACATGGGAAATGAAGACACATGTGTAGCAGGAGACACGGATGACCATGTTCACATGTCCAAACCATGGAACCACCGAATAGTCCATTGCAGTAGAATTGGTAAATAGAGTGTGGTGCACTCAGAGGAAAAGTATACTATGAAAATAAATATTGTGGAAACTCAAGAGTACAATGTTAAGTGAAAGAGTTCAGAAAAGAAAGAATGGATGAGACACAGAAGAATATACACGTGTATATACACAAATGAGCAGTGAACTCTAAGGTCAGTGGATTGTACCAATGTCAAGGTCCTGAGAGATAATATCAATGGGAGAAACTAGGTGAAGTGTGCGTAGGACCTCCCTGTACCCTTTTTGCTACTTACTGTGTATTTATAATGATTTTAAAATAAGAAGTTTTAAAATATGAATTAAAAAGTGTGTATGGTATTATTTCGTTTTTAAAAACTTCAAAAAAGTAATCCCTGGTGTTCCACGATGCACCCTTGCAGAGTAATGTATAATCAATAGCAAGGAAATGATCATCACAGAAGTCAGGGGTGTGAATGAAAGTTGTGATTGTGACTGGAAGAGCACGTGGGGGGCTTCTGGGGGGCTTCTGGGGGGCTGGCAAAGGTATGTGGTTTCATCTGGGTGATGGTTACACCAGAGTTGACAACAATTTGTTAAGCTGGACATTTATGTATGAATTTCTTTTCTGTGTGTGCTGTATTACACAATAAAAAAGATTTAATTACAGCCATCTATGTGAGGGCCCCTAAGGAGTCATTTTGAACAGTTAAAACTATCCCCATTAAAGGAAAGATAGTCTCCTCAATAAGTGGTACTGGGAAAACCAGGATATCCACATGGAAAACTATGAGACTGACCCTTGTACACAGAAATCAACTCAGAATGAATTAGGCTTGAATGTAAGACCTGAAACCAAAAAAATTCTGGGAGAAAATATGGGGATTTGAGATTGGTCTTGGTAAGAAGTTTTTGGATTTGACACCAAAAGCAAAGGCAGCAAAAGCAAAAATAAAGAAGTGGAGTTACATAAAACTAAAAAGTTTCTGCACAGCCAAGAAAACCATTAACAAAATGAAAATGCAACCTACCTATGGAAGGGGAGAAAATACTTGCAAATCACACATCCAACGAGGGGTTAATATCCAAATATGAAAGGAGCACATATAACTCAATGTAAAAAAAAGAAACAAAAAAACCCCCCAAGCAACCCTGATTAAAAAAATAAGCAAAGGCTCTGAATAAACATTTTTTCCTCACAAGTTATACAGATGGCCAAGACACATGAAAAAATGATCAACATCAGTAATCATCAGGGAAATGCAAATCAAAGCCACAGTAAGAGATCACCTCACACCTGTTAAGATGTGGCTATCATCAACAAGACAAGCAATAACAAATGCTGGAGAGGATGTGAAGAAAAGGGAACCCTTGCGCACTATTGGTGTGAATGTAAATTGGTGTAGCTACTATGGAAAGCAGTATGGAGATTCCTCAAGAAAATAAAAATAGAACCACCATATGATCCAGCAATCTCACTTTTGGCTATACATATATCCAAAATAAATGTAATCAGGATCTTAAAGAGATATCTGTACTCGTATGTTTATCACTGCATTATTCACAATGGTCAACACATGGAAACAACCCACGTGTCACCTGAGGGATGAAGGGATGAAGAAAATGCGATACACACACACTCACACACAGGATTAAGAAACCTTTAAAAAGGAAAGAAATCCTGCCATTTGAGAACATAAATGAAATTTGAGCGCATTATGCTAAGTGGAAGAAGTCAGACAGAGAAAGACAAACACTGCATAATCTCACATGTGGAATCTGAAAAAAAAAGTCAAGTAGAAAAGTGGTTTCCAGGGGCTGAGGGGTAGGGGAAATAGGAAGAGGTTGGTAAAAGAGTACAAACTCTCGTTACAAGGTGGATAAGGTCTGAGGATCTAATCTAAGCATGGTGACTAGATAACACTATGGTATAACTGCAGTTTGCTAGAGGAGTAGAAATTGTGCTCTCAAAAAAAAGTAAATATGTGAGGTGATGAATGTGTTAATTAACTCAATTGTGGGAATCCTTTCACAATGCATATATATATATACATATCAAAACATCCAATTGTATACTTTACATTATAATTTTATTTGTCTATTATACCCCAGTAAAACTGGGAAAAAAAGCCCCAGCACAGGGCCCATCTCAGAGCAGGCACTCAAGGGAGGTCTGGCTGCTGAAATTAGAGGGGCTCTCTCAAGAAATGTTGCCCTAGAGGGCAAAGCCAGCAGAGCAATGAAAAGAAGGACTGTTGGTTCTGGAGCCATTGTGTCATCCAACCCAAGTTTTAGGGGCTCTCATTTGTAACCTGGGGCAGTTATATAACTCCCAAGCCTCAGACAGTGCCTCTGGGAAGCCTGCTGGGAGTACAGCTTGGCCCTGGTTGGCCGCAGGGCAAAGGCCACCCACAGTTATGCCTAGAACACAATGTGGGTGTCACCTACTTGAGCTGTGTGGCACAGTGGCCCTGGATAATTTCATATGTGTGCTAATAGCACCACTCCTTCCACTGCTGAGTCCTCCAGGAGAGAACAAGCTGGGGCTGCAGGCCATGACCCAGCCTACCCTGGCACCAGATAGACTACCCATGTAGCCACCTGTAGACTTCTCCATTAATTGGTGAAGTAGACACCAACAACCTCAGATATGCAGATGATGCCACCCTAATGGCAGAAAGTGAAAGGGAACTAAAGAGTCTCTTGATGAGGGTGAAAGAGGAGTGAAAAGGCTGGCTTAAAACTCAAGAAAACTAAGAAAATGACATTCGGTCCCATCACTTCATGGCAAACAGAAGGGGGAAAAGTGAAAACAGTGACAGATTTTCTTTTCTTGGGCTCCAAAATCACTGTGGACCATGACTGCAGCCATGAAATTAAAAAAACACTTGCTCCTTGGAAGGAAAAGTATGACAAACTTAGACAAAGTATTAAAAAGCAGAGACATTATTTTGTGAACAAAGGTCCATAGTCCAAGCTATGGTTTTCCAGTAGTCAGGTATGGATGTGAGAGATGGACCATAAAGAAGGCTGAGTGCCAAAGAATTGATGCTTTTGAACTGTGGTGTTGGAGAAGACTCTTAAGAGTCCCTTGGACTGCAAGGAGATCAAACCAGTCAATCCTAAAGAAAATCAACCCTGAATATTCATTGGAAGGACTGATGCTGAGGCTGAGGCTCCAATACTTTGGCCACCTGACGTGAAGAGCTGACTCATTGGAAAAGACCCTGATTCTGGGAAAGATTGAGGGCAGGAGGAGAAGGTGACGATAGAGGATGAGATGGTTGGATGGCATCACTGACTCAATGGTCATGAATTTGACCAAACTCTGAGAGATAGTGACAGACAGGGACGCTTGTCATGCTGTAGTCCATGGGGTCACAAAGAGTCAGACACGACTAAGAGACTGAACAACAACAACAACAGACAGAAGGGCAGGTTAGAGGAGGTTAGAGGAAGAGCTTGTACATCTGGGAGGGCCACCATGGAATAAGGTGGTAAAAGCCTTCCTTGGACTATGAAACAGCACACCTATTTACGTAAGCAACTTGGGCTACTGTGACAATGATCACCATTACTGTTCCCAGGACTCAGCCTCCTGGGCCCGAGGGGCCAGAGAGAGCATTTGGCAAAGAGGATGGGAGGGTCTTGCTGAAATTTCTAGTGAGGACCTGAAACCAGGTCCTAGGAACACCTTTAGCTGTGCAGTCAGAACTCATTCAAATAAGGATCCCCCACAAACCCCCACCCTTGTGAGCCTGCTCAGGATGCTACCTGAAGCTGGCACTCTTTTTTAAAGATTTCTTTTTATTTGGAGGATAATTTCTTTACAATATTGTGCGGGTTTCTGCCATACGTCAGCACAAATTGGCCATAGGTATACATATGTCCCTTCCCTCTTGAACCTCCCTCCTACCTCCCTTTTCATCCCACTCCTGTAGGTTGTCACAGAGGACCAGGTTGGGGGCTTTACTCTTCAAGTAAATGTGGCCACTACCTTGGAGGTCACTGTCAGTCCAGAGCCCTGAGAGGTGGGTGCCTGTCCCAGCCATCCCCTTCTGCCACATGAGTGTTCCATACGGTGGGAGCTGGCCAAGGAAGGGGCAACCTCCTCCAGTCCCCAAAGGAGGCAGGTTACTTGAGTCCTTGCAAGACATTCATGATTCTCATATTCTCAGCAGCCAGATTCCTCACTAGAGATATCTACCCAGTGGGAACCTAGAAGGCTGGCTTCCTTTCCCAGCACCCATCTAAGTGCATATCATGACCAAAAGTCAAGAGTGGGGCCTTGAACTCACTTGGATCCACAGCTTCGTGTAAGTGAGTGCTGCTGGCCTGTGTACTAATAGATGTTCTGCTTGGAACAGCCCGTTCTCCTTTCTGAACTGAGGTCAAGTTTAAAAAGGATGACCCTGACAGTCAATGGCAACGTGGACTGGGAAGCAGATAGCCCAAGAGATGGGCTGCATCGATAGGTATGTGTCTCAATAATGTTTGCTTGTGATGGAAAGAGGCATCCCTGTTTCCTTAAACTCCAAGGAAATGCTGTTCCAAGAAGGGCTGCTATTTTGTGAACTGCTCCACTCCCTCCGCTACTGGTGATCTCTCACAAGGCTCGGAGACCAGAGCCCCACACTAAGCTGCATGACACTCATCTTAACTATAACAATCCCAATGTTCGTTATCACACTATATGGAATGCTCACATGGGACCAACTTGTGGACACCACTTCACATAGTCTGCATTATCCTAGCAGATTTTTTCCTCTTCTAAATGGAAGTTTTCAGAAAGTTATAAGGATAGCCAGACACATGGTTGAAATGTAAAGAGCTAGCTGGAATGTCTATGTTTCCTAATCTGGTAAAGAATGAATAGTGTTGGGAGTGGGCTGTCCTCCTGAGTGCCTGGACTGAGCCCCATCCAGTGATGGGAAGAAATCAGGACCAGTTAGTTTACTTTCTAGGATGGAGCAGAGAGACATTTTTTCCTACTGGGGGTTGAGACCAGGAAAGGAGGATAAAGGGGTAGGCTAGTACTCAGACTCCAGGTGAATTGCCAAAGGGCTCAGCCTGAGGACTTGCAAACAGCCCACAGAACTTTCCAGACATGCCCAGAGGCATCCCAGAAGTTAAGTGCCTGGGACTGGGAATCCCAGAGAAACCACTTTATCCAAAGAAGCCTGAGTTAAAGCTCTGTTGAGAAACCCACAGCCTCTGGGTCCAAAGTGTCTTGCTTCTCAGAGCACAAAACATGCCCAAGATACAGAGTCAAGGTTGTTCTTCCTTTTCCCACTAGAGCCCCTCCACTTCTGTCACCAGAAAGCTTAGGCAGTTTGGGACCCTTGGCAAGGCCTTTGACCAACCAGCAGCATGGTTTCTGTCAGGGGCTTCCTGGGCAACAAATGTCAGCAAATGGTCATGGATTCTGAAGAGGAAGAAAGAAAGAAGTAGACAGACATGATGGTGAACACTAACAAGAGTTTCTCTGGAGATTCCTAGAAATACTTGTATGAGTCAATGGGAGCTGCTATAACAAAATATCACAGACTGAGTGGCTTAAACAATACACATTTCTTTGGAAAATTCAGTTCCTGGGGAGAACCCCTTCCTGGTTGACAGATAGCAGCCATCTTGCTATGTCCTCATGTGGTAGAGAAAAAACTTTGGTCCCTTCCTGTTCTTAGGAGGGCACTAATCCCATCACAGGGGCTCAACTCATGACCTTGTCAAAAGCAAATTACCTCCTAAAGGCCTTACCTCCAAAGACCATCCCATTGGGAGTCAGGGCTTTGGGGGAGGCACAAACACTCAACGCATAACAGGGGCTTGTTAGTGTTCTGAGGATCCTGTATCTGCAGGCAGGTGAGGCCCTGAACCTGCAGATGACATGATGTTGTGAATTCTGGGCAGAGGAAGTGTCAGGGTACAGCGCCACTGCCATGCCTTGCTCCCATCAGGCCATGTACTGAAGAACACTCACCAGTCTCAGGATGTTGGGGTATTCGAGATTTTTAGCCCCTGCTGCTTCTTTACTTAGGCACTATATTTATTCAGAGAGCTAAAAATGGCTAAAAACCGTAGCTTTGGAGTGAAACTAGAGCTTCAGTGCTTGGAATTCCCTTCCCTGTTTGGTTCTGGGCTGGTGGGAGCCACATGAGAATCAGATGACTTTGGAAGACATAAGAAAAGCAAGAAGCCAGTGCCATGGCAGCTCGGGTAGTGTCCCTGATCTGCCAGCTCCTTTTGTTGTTGTGGGGCAACCCTGGCCCTGCCACTCCCCCAATTCTCACCAGATATCCTCCTTCAGCAGGGTCAACTGTGTGTGCAGCTCTTGGTGATGGAGACCAGTTCCTTTGCAGGTCACTCATGGTATTGAGGTTGGAGATGGCCAGAGGCAGATGGGCTGCTGGTTTGCTCTCACACTTGCCCTTGGCCCATTTCCCTGCTGATAGTTGGTTTGGGCAATTTCAAGCTCAGTACCTGATGTGCAGACCCTTCTAGTCCACACAGGAAGCGGGTCCCATTCCCATGATAATCCTCGTGTTCTACCTCACCTTGATTGCTTAGCTTCTCTAACTGAACCCTGGATGTTGCAGAGACACCTCAAAAGAAAGAAAAGTTAGAAACCAGGGGAGTGGATGATGAGCAGGCAGAAACATACCAAAAGCCAGCATCCTCTAAAGAGTAAAATCACTTGGCATATATTTAATACAACTGCAACTCAAAGGTGAATGCATTTTTTTCTTTGGTGACTTTTTGTCTTCAGCTTTATTGAGGTTTAACTGATAAATAATAATTGTATATTCTTGAGATCCACAGCTTGCTGTTTTGACACGTGTATATATTGTAAAATGTTCCCCAGTACCCTGTTGTATAGTTGAATGCACTTGAAAGAGCCCAACCCACAATAAAAAGCAGCCATTTCTGTTTGCTTCTCTAACATGTATTCAGGCTTGTCTGGGGATCCTAAACTTCCCTGGTAGTGTCAAGTCCTGGAGCCCTGGGTGGCTGCTGCCACTGCCCAGCAACTGAGGTGGAGCCCATGGGCTCCCGTCAGGAGACAACTTGAACTCACATCCTTGTCTCTCTTTTCTCATTACAACACCTGACACACGTACCATCCCTAATTTAGGGCCCACTCTCCTCATCTGCACAAAGTCTTGTTTGGATACATTGGTGACTTTCAAACATATTTATAGTAAGAAATATATTTTGTATCAGGGCTCAATACAAATATCCATACAAATCGATATACAGGACAATGAAAGCTTTGATAATCAATACTTACCATTACTACATAAGATGCTCCTACAGAATGAATGTCTATATCCTTCTGAAGCTTGTATGTGAAAACTTAATCCTCAGTGTGATGGTATTTGGACTTTAGGAAGTGATTAGATCATGAGGGTGGAATCCTTATGAATGAGATTAGTGCCCTTATAAAAGAGACCCCAGAGAGTTCTTTGTCCCTTCTGCATGTGAGGTCACAGCAAAAAGATGACCTTCTATGAACAAGGAAGTCAGCCTTCAGCAGACAGTGAAACAGCTGGTGCCTTGATCTTGAAGTTCCCAGCCTCCAGAACTGTGAGAAATAAATGTTTGCTGGGTAAGCCACCTGATCCATGGTATTCTATTACAGCAGCCTGGATAGACTCAGAGATTGTTACTGTGAAGTCGGGTTGTGGAAGTGGATTTGGGTAACAGGTAGAGGGGTGGATGACTTTTGAGATGCAGACTAGAAAAAAACCCTACACTTCCATGAACAGATCTTTAAAGAGGATTCTGGTGAGAGCTCACAGAGAACCTCGATCTTCTTAGAGAATAACTAATATTCATGAACAGAATGATGGTATGGGGTCTCAGATGGGAAAGAGGAACATGTCATTGGAAACTGGAGGAAAAGTAATCCTTGTTAAAAGTGGAAAAGAAGCTGACTAAGTTGGGTCCAAGTCCTAGTAGTTTATGGAAGGAAGAACTTGCAAGTGATGAAATTGGATGAAGCAATTTCTAAGCAGTGTTGAAGGTATGGCTTGGGTTCTCCTGACTGCTTATAGTAAAATGTGAGAAGAGAGAAATAACTTACAGATGGAATTGCTAAGCAAAAGGAAGCAGAACTTAAAGATTTGGAAAATTCTCAGCCTCTTTATATTGCAAAAAAGTGAGAATACCAATGATGTGGCCAGATGCCTGTTTCATAGGGAAATTAGTATAGACGTAAACTCCAGACTTATCAACTTTCTCTACAAAAGCTAGGAATAGAGATAAGATTATGCCAGCCGAAACACTGCCAGCTGGGACTAAAGGAAACGGAGAAAATAGAGAAAAATAAAGAAAGAATGCTGATTTCTTTGACCTGACAGGACTGGACCATAGAGCTATTCAGCTGTGAACATACACTGTTCTTTAAAACAAGTGAAGAAGGACCCCAGAGGGGATGGAGAGATTATTAGGGCTGCTACTCCTATCCCAGGCTCAGAGTGTACTGGCCTGTGGGCATGGCTGCCTCCACCTCGGTTCCAAAGGACAGAGTGACCAAGTAGAGCTGTGAGCTTGAGACTCCAGCCCAGGAGAGCTTCAGGGCACCAGTGAAGAGCTGTCATGGAGCAAGGCCCGGAAGAGTGGCATCCCAGTGGGTCTGAAAGGCAGAGCATGGCACCAAAGAGGGTTACAGTAAATCCCCTTCATAAGCATGAGTTCCATTCTGAGAGTGCATTTGGAAGTCCAACAAAGTTAGCCTAGGTACCAAACTAACACAATCAGCTATATAGTACTGTACTGTAATAGGTTTTAATACTTTTCAAAAAAATAATGTTAAAAATGCAAAAAATAAAGAAAACATTTTAAATCTTACAGTACAGTGCTTGAAAAGTACAGTAGTATGGTACAACAGCTGACATACAGGGGCTGGCATAGAGAGAACAGGCAAGAAGAGTTACTGACTGCAGAAGGGAGGAGGTAGGAGATGGTAGAGCTGAGGGGTTGTCAGCAGTAGGAGACGGAGGGCAAGCTGCAGTTTCACTCACACCTGACATGGATGGCACAGGTTCAAGTTCCTTGCTGGAACCAGATGCACATTTGCATCTTTGAAAGTTTGCACGTTTGAATCTTTGAAGGTTCATATGTATGGGACTTAATGTATTATTGAGCCTTAAGATTTAATGTTGCTTGCTCTGTTAGGTTTTGGGCTTACTTGGGACCTTCTTTCTGATTTCTCCTTTTTGGAATGGGAATGTCTATGCCATGTCTGCCCCACCACCGGATTTTGGAAGCATATAACTTGTTTGTTTTTACAGTTTATAGCTGGAGAATTTTCCTCCAGATGAATTGTACCCCAAGTCTCACCCATATTTGATTTAGATTTAGATGATATTTAGATGAGACCTGAACTTTTGGTGCTTTTGAACTGTGATGTTGAAGAGTCTTGAGAGTCCCTTGGACTGCAAGGAAATCCAACCAATCCATCCTAAAGGAAATCAGTCCTGGATATTCATTGGAAGTGCTGATGCTGAAGCTGAAACTTCAATACTTTGGCCACCTGATGCAAAGAACTGACTCATTGGAAAAAATCCTAATGCTGGGAAATACTGAAGGTGGGAGGAGAAGGGGGTGACAGAGGATGAGATGGTTGGATGGCATCACTGACATGATGGACATGAGTTTGAGTAAACTCTGGGAGTTGGTGATGGACAGAGAAGCCTGGTGTGTTGCAGTCCATGGGATTGCAAAGAGTTGGACACGGCTTAGAGGCTGAACTGAGATGAGACTTTGGACTAAGAGTTTAGAGTTAATGCTGGAACAGTTTAAGACTTTTGGGGCTATTG
Organism: Cephalophus harveyi; assembly: GCA_006410635.1. Lineage (NCBI taxonomy): Eukaryota > Metazoa > Chordata > Mammalia > Artiodactyla > Bovidae > Cephalophus > Cephalophus harveyi. The sequence goes on from SJYT01074936.1 coordinate 232,034, forward strand.
AATGGAATGAAATGTACTTTGTATATGAGAGAGATATGAATTTTGAGGGTCCAAGGATAGAGTTCTATAGACTAAATGTTTGTGTCCTCTCCCCCAGGATTCATGTGTTGAAATCTAATCCCCAATGTGATGGTATTAGGAGTGAGGCCTTTGAGAAGTGATGAGGTCATGAGGGTGGAGTCCTCCTGAAAGGGATTAGTGCCCTTATCAAGAAACCCCACAGAACTCCCTCAACATTTCTGCTGGATGAAGTCACATGTAGAACATGGCCATCTATTCACCAGGAAGACATCTGTGAACTTCTCTAGACACCAAACTGTTGGTCCCTTGATCTTGGATTTCCTAGCTTACAGAACTGAGATGTTGCCGTTTAAGCCACTCAATCTATGTTATTTCTATTACGAGAAAGACAGTGTACTTGGATGTTTTGTATTATCTCCTTTTTATTCTGTTTCATGTTTCCAAATATATGCAGAGACTTGCTAACTCAAGTCTCTGTTGAGACTTGGTAAGTCAATTTTAGGACAACCACATATGGGTAACAAGTTGCAGTTTAAACAGTTCTAGATGCTTCCAGGGCATCCAGCCAGTCCTTAAGCTCCAGGACACTGTGGGGGTTTTAGGGGTTTGTGCTTGTAGCCTGCTTCAAAGTGGCTTCCTCTCTGAGGGGGCCATGTTTTCTCCCTCTTTTTCACTATGACCCAGCTAAAGAGTCAGATACTGAGCTCTGGGGCTCAAGGTCCTTGTTCACTGAGAACCTGACTTAGACCTTCCTGGTTAGGGAAGCAGAAGGATAATTATAGAGGATTCAAGTGGCCAAATAAGCTAGTAAAGCCTGACCTTGGCCATTGTGCCCTGAGCTATAGTCCTAAGTTAGTCAATCAAACATTCATCTGAGGGTTTCCCTGGTGGCTCAGGGGTTAAGAATCCACCTGCCAGTGCAGAAGACATGGGTTCGATCTCTGGTCAGAGAAGGTACCACACACTGCAAAGCAACAGAGCCCATGCACCACAACTACTGATCCTATGCTCTAGAGCCTGGAAACCTCAGCTAATGAGCCCGGCAACTACTGAAGCCCTGTGCCCTAGAGCCCATGCTCTGCAACAAAAGAAGCCACTGTAATGAGAAGCCCATGCCCCACAACTAGAGAGTAGCCCCTGCTCGCTGCAACTGGAGAAAAGCCTGTGTACAGCAATAAAGACTCAGCACAGCCAAAAGTAAATAAATAAAATTATTAAAACAAAACATTCATGTGAATGTTGCTGTGAAGGTTTTTTGTAGTTGTGGTTACTTGACACCTATAATCAGTTGACTCTAATTAAAGAAGACTACTAACCCTTGATGGAGAAGGCAATGGCACCCCACTCCAGTACCCTTGCCTGGAAAATCCCATGGATGGAGGAGCCTGGTAGGCTGCAGTCCATGGGAACGCTAAGAGTCGGACATGACTGAGCGACTTCACTTTCACTTTTCACTTTCATGCATTGGATAAAGAAATGGCAACCCACTCCAGTGTTCTTGCCTGGAGAATCCCATAACAAAAGAAGCCACTGTAATGAGAAGCCCATGCCCCACAACTAGAGAGTAGCCCCTGCTCGCTGCAACTGGAGAAAAGCCTGTGTACAGCAATAAAGACTCAGCACAGCCAAAAGTAAATAAATAAAATTATTAAAACAAAACATTCATGTGAATGTTGCTGTGAAGGTTTTTTGTAGTTGTGGTTACTTGACACCTATAATCAGTTGACTCTAATTAAAGAAGACTACTAACCCTTGATGGAGAAGGCAATGGCACCCCACTCCAGTACCCTTGCCTGGAAAATCCCATGGATGGAGGAGCCTGGTAGGCTGCAGTCCATGGGAACGCTAAGAGTCGGACATGACTGAGCGACTTCACTTTCACTTTTCACTTTCATGCATTGGATAAAGAAATGGCAACCCACTCCAGTGTTCTTGCCTGGAGAATCCCAGGGACAGGGGAGCCTGGTGGGCTGCCGTCTATGGGGTTGCACAGAGTCGGACACAACGGAAGCTACTTAGCAGCAGCAGCAGCAGCAACTAACCCTTGATAATGTGGAGGGGTCTCATCCAATCAGTTAAAGGTCATAAGAGGAGAGATTGAGGTTTCCCAAAGAAGAAATTCTGCCTCCAAACTGCATTATAACCCCTGCCTGTTTCTAGTCTGCAGGCCTGTCCTATAGATTTTGGACTTGCCAGAGTTCACAGTTGAGGTAGTCAGTTCCTTAACAATCAATTGCTCAATCTATCCATCCATGTACTATCTATCTATCCACCTATTCACCTATCTCTATCCATCTGTCATCTATCTGTCATTATCTATTATCTATATATTGATGAGTTTATCATTATCTATCTATCTATTCATCTATCTCATCTCCTATTGGTCTATTTCTCTGGAGAACCCTGACTGAGCCAGGAGATTACTCTGTGGGCATTCCTAGGGCACTGATTATAACCCTTAATTACATTTTTCACAGCTTTATGGAGGTTTTGGCCCCCATGGTCCTGGCTTGAATCAGTGGTTAACACTTACCTGTGCTGCTCCAACCTGGCAGTGTGCTTCCTGGGGTCCAGGAGGTAGCTTGGGAAGCTGCCAGCTAAGGCTTGGGGGCCGGTAGAGGGGGCTTTCATCTTAGGAGTCTTAGGGGAACCTCTGCCTGAGGTTCCCCTCATAGGAAAGAACCCTGAAATAGCAGTGAGAGGCAGCAGAAAGTTTAGGACTGAGTGGCATCAGCCAATTCACTTCTTATTTCCAAACTTTGACCTTTGGTGTGGAAAGTGGGACAAAATTCAGCATCCTGGCTACGTTCAAAACTGGTTGCACGATCAGAATTGGGAAAGAGACAAGTGGAACAGAGCCTTGGGACAGGGCAGAGTGTCCATCCATATGAGGCATTGTACTGCGGGAGCACCCAGGGCTGCACTGGGCCTTCTGTGGAACTCAGGCACAGACTTGCATCGCACCTTACTCAGGTGATGGTCTTCCTGCTTCTTGCAGTGTCCTGATGATGGCGTTCACAACCACATTTCCAGCATCCAGCTGAGTGCTGGACAAACAGTACATCTGGGTCTGAAGCAGCGGAATGAAGGCTGGAATGAAGGACTGAAAGACATGCAGGCTTCTTGTCAACAGACAGGCACTCCTGTCCAAGGGACACAGACAGTGTGCCCCCTCCCCACCCCCCCAGACTGTTGTCACTCCAAGTCCCAGTACCAGGGCAACAAAACAGACAGGCAGTCCTGGATGTCTCCCGTTGACATCTTTGGAGTTGCCCATTGTCAGCATGGCCTGTTATGACTCATGCCGTCAGGCAGGATGGCTGTTGTCTGCCAATGAATCACGGATGCAGCTCCTCAGCCTTGGCAGCTGGCTGGGCCTGATGACACAGGGGAGAGAGCCCTAGGGTGGGAAGTGGGAGCCACAGTTCCGGTTCTAGTCTGTGATGACTCGCCATGTGAGCTGGGCTCTGGCTCCCAGTCTGTAGAACCAGTCAGAACCACCTGTAGAACTCTTAACAAATGCAGCTGGCTATCGCTCTCTCTCCCGCCCACTGGGAGATGCTGATTTCAGAGCTCTGGCACAGGGCCTGGGAACCTGCATTCTCACTAGCAGCTCCCTTGCCCAGGGTGCCCATTCTGGCTTGGAGGCCCCACCAGAGCTGCTTTGGGGGCCCTGTCCATTGCCCCAGGCTTTCAGTTCTAGGATACTATAATGTCTTTCCACCACAAGTTCCAAGAAGTTTCTGGAAGGAAGGGCCAGCTCACTTTCTTTTCCTTGAGCACCTCATCTGGGCCAGGCCCCTAGGGGGTACCCAGAAGTGGAGGGCATGCTGCCTAAGACCCTTTGTCACCTGGGACACTTCCCCTCTAAGCCACACACACTGCAACAAGGACTGGAACCCCCCAGATGCAAACCCAGGGTGTCTGGCAGGCAGGGGGACATGGAAAAACCCCTCCAGATGTGCACATGGGGGAAGCCGAGGCAGGGGCGCTGCTGGACTTAGAGCAATACACTGGGAAAGTCATTACAGAGATGAAAGTAGCTTATGGCCCTGCGTTGGGAAGGGCAGGGGCTGGGGGTGCAAGCAAGCATGAGAAGCTTGGTGGGAATTGTACTGTGGAAGGAGAAGGAAAGTTCTCGAATATGAGGGGTCATGGCCATATTCTGGAGGACCTCAAGAACTGGAGTGGAATTTAGGGGTGGGGGTGGGGGATGGTGTTTGAGTAGCTCAGGAGCCTGCCCTGACCTTGTTGTCCTTGGGGAGCCAGGATGGGCCCAGAAGCATGGGCTACTGGGAGCAGAGCTCTAGGAGCCCAAGGCAGCGGCACTGGGTCTGAAGTCCCTCTGAATCCCTCCTCCTGGGGTTGCCCCCATTCAGCAGTCTGCACCCAAAGACACCACCTCCCCATCTGGGATGGTCTCAGGGGCTTGAGGCCTGAGCTGGGGCTTCCAACGAGCCTGCTGGGCTTCTGTTCAAAGCAGGGAAGATGCCTACTCCACTGGGGCTGTGTTGGCTGGCTCAACCCTGAGGTGGCTAGCACCAAGACTCTGAATTCTCAGCCCAGCTCTCGCCTCTGCACCACCCTGGGCAAGTTGTTCACCCTCCTGAAGACTCAGTCTGCTCCTCTGTGAAATGGGGATATAATTGTCACCTGCCTTAGGATTTCTATGACCTTAAATGGGAGGCTTCAGAGAGAGCCCAGATCCAGGCCTCTCCCAGGGAGACTCTGTAGCCTTCCTCCTGGCCTTGTCCTTCATGGCAGAAGAGAAACCCCACTAGACCTGCTGGCTTGAGGTCAGGCCCCTGGGAAGAGAACTCCACCAAGAATTGCTAAGAGGAAGGCTGGAGAGAACACACTCCCAGGCACAGGCATGAGGGGGCAGGAGCAGTGAGTAGGAAGAAGCAGCAGCTTGCTGAGAATCCGTCTCAGCTGGTGCCAAGGGGGTACATAGAAGACCAGGGCACGTGGAGAGAGCTTCACTGCTGGGGACAGCAAGAAGGGGGCGGATCCCTGGGGGCACTGAGCAGACTGTCAGTAAGGGGGGAAGGGGGAACATTTGCACAGATCTGGTGTTCCCCCTCCTGAGTAACCATGCTTGCCTGGCCTTGGCCGGCTCCCTCCTCTCCATGAGAGGTCAGGCTGTGGGCTGGAATCCAAATGTGGCCACTACTGACTGGGTGGAGGCGGGGCTGAGATGCAAGGACCAGGATCCCCAGGGGAGAAGACAGAGTTAGGCCAAGCCCTGAGCCAAGCCTGGATTCTGAGGCGACATTGCCGATACCTAACCTGCCTCCTGGGAGGCTGAGCCCTGGGAGGAGGCCATTGTGTGAGGCCAAGGGCAGCTGTGGAAGGTGGGGAGATGGGGAAGCAGCTTCCAGAGCGCCTCAAGCTGCCCAGACCCGTCAAGGCCATCTCCCCTCCCCACACCAGCAGGCCACCACCCAGTGGCACCTTCTGTTTTTCTCCATCTCTGATTTACGACCTACACCCAAGGCCTTTGGTGGCTCCTGGCCCTGGTGTGCATGGCCCCTGGAGGTCATCCAGCAAATTCCTCCAAACCAAGCGTGGAGTGAGTCATCTGCTGTCAGGATCCTCATACCCCCAATCCCCTCCCCTGGCCCCAGGAAGAGTCTTGGTTCCTTGGGCACCCCTACATTTCAGGCTTTAGGACCCCTCTCCAATGGCTCACTGCTGAGAATTAGCTAGATCCACTGCCAAGGTACCCTGTTCCCTGAACACACCCCCATGGAGTCTGCCCTCTTGCTGAGCCTCCAAGTCTACCAGGCTGCAGCCCCCATCAGCTGACCTTCTGCTTCTCAGCCCTCCTGGCACTGCCACCCTCTACCCGCATCCTGGCCCTGGCTCACAATCTGTTGGCCAAAGCCAGCCTGAGTTGGTGCAGAAGGAACAGTGGGCATGCTGCTGAGTTCTATGTGTCAATTTGGCCAAGTCATGGTTGTCCAGTTGTTTGGTCAAATACCACTCTAGATGTGGCTGTAAAAGTAGTTTTTAGATGTGATGAGCATTTGTTATCAGTTGACTTTGAGCAAAGCAGATCAGCCTCCGTAATGTGGGTGGGCCTCATCCAATCAGCTGAAGGCCTTAACAGCAAAGACTGAGGTTCCCCAAAGGAGGAATTCTGATCCCAGACTGTGATGTAGAAGTCCTGCTTGAGTTTCCAACCATCAGACTTAAGAGAGCAAAGTAAACACCTGCTGGAACCTGCATTCCACTGGCCTGCCTTGCACAGTTTGAACCTAACAATCCCTAGAATAGCATGAGCCACCTCCTTAAAAATCAGTCTCCCTCTGTCCCTCTCTGTGTTTGCCTCTGCCTCTTCCTGCCACACACAGTGGAAAGTGAGGGAAGAGATTTGGCTGGACAGGCATGTGGCAGCCATTGCCACACGTGGGAAATGTGAACACCCTTGGTGAACCCACAGCTGTGTACCATGCTCTCAGCCTGCATCCGGTCCCTGCCCACCCCCAACCCCCTCCATGGACTCAAACCTGTTCCACCCCTGGCTGGAGCAGGCCACACAAGTGTGGTCTGCAGAGGCCAGTGGCCTCCAGTGAGGAGGGCTGGATGCTGACCCTGAGCAAGGTCCTTCCCCTCCCCTGGGCCTCAGTGTCTCCATTGCTCAACAGCAGGGCTGGATGAAAGTAGCTGCTTGTAAATGTTTTACAGCAGCAGATTGCTTAGTGCCGAAGGGAATTGTATACAGTAGGTCAACTTGTCAAGCTGTCCAAATAGGGCTTCCCTGGCTTCTGTGGAGTGGAGGGGGCTGCACCCTTGCTCCAGCGCCTCACTCCTGCCTTAGCTTTGGACCTTGACCCCCTGAGTCAGGCCACCCCTGCCTACTGGACACCTGCGGGCTGCACTCACCATGCTTTTGGGGGGAAGCCTGCTCCCCAGGAGACTTGCCTGCCTCCATGCGCCTCTGGGTTGGTGGAGGGAAGCTCATTACTGCCTGTGACTCATAAAAGTCTAAAACTAGCAGACAAAAGCTCCTTTCAGAGCTCCCTTTGAACCCCAGGGTCTCGTTATGTGACAAAGATATTTAGAGGCTAGAGACAAGAGCAATCACACAGAAGGCAGGAAAAGGCAGCCTTGTCTCCTGGGGGAAGCAGCAGCTGGAGCCCGCTTCCCTGTCCTCACACTCAGGCTCTGCTCTTCAGTGAGTGGCCTGGGAAATGTGTCCCTGGTCTCAGGCTGTACTCCAGATGCCGCCTGACAGGCCCTTGAAGGCCAGGACCCCCGATTTCCAGCAGCTTTACAAGATGCCTTCCCATCCCTGGGGACCCAGGCTGTCTGGGAGCTCGACGCTGTTCATTCTCCTGTCAGCCCTCCCAGGGATCCACACATGTCAGTCCTGAGACCCCTGAGGCCGGAGGCACCTGACCTGAGAGGTCAAAAGGGTGGCCTCCTTTTCCCTCCACCCTTGAGAAGACATTTCTCAGAATGCGTCTAGACCACACAAAAGGAACTGGGAAGTTAGTCACAGTGAGCTTTACCTGGGCCCCACTCAAGGTGGCCCTATGCTGGATGTTATTCCTCTAGAACAAGGAATGACCTCCCCACATGTATCTTTCTGCCACTTCTGCTTCTGCAGGAGCCTCTGAAGGCTCAGAAATAAAAAGCAAAAAAAGAGCTGTCAATAATATAATCAGGATTTCAAGACTACATGAGAAGAGGTGGGAAGACCTTACTCTGAGGGCTAAGGGAAACCTCTGTGGTTTTTCCTTCCCTGACTACCTAGGTACAGCACCAAATGCCAGTGGTTTTTGTTATTGGTAGGCTCTCAGATGGAATTCCAGGCACCAGTGTGCCTGGGCCACCAGGGGTCAGAGCTGTCATTTTCTGAGCCCAGCCGGTCTGAAGCTGTCCCGTGAGCTCTTTGGCAGCTCTGGCTTGCCACCTGCTGCCTGTGGTCTGACCCTCTCTGGCTTTCTTCCCCCTTACAGGCAACACCAAGAAATCAGTGGCTCATGGACACACAGTGGTGGGTGTCACTGTCTCAGCCAGGGCCTGGCTCACCTGCTGGGTACTCCCTGCTACACACTGGGTAGGTGGCCTTGGGCAGAGGACACAAGTGGGGCCAGGCAAGGGTCCCTGGATAATGTCTGTATCACTACACCTTGGGCTGGCATCATGGCAACATAGAAGCCAGGAGACGGAGGTGCAGGTCGGTGCTGTGAGCATGGTGGCTGCCAGCCATTGTCAATGAGTGCTGTGGTGCCTGACCCGGCCTTTGTCTTGCTGAGACCTGCCTCTTCTACCAGTGTCTTCCTGGGAGGTGGCCTAACATCCAGGGACTCTGCATCCTAATAAAAATTCACTGGACTGCTGGAATTTCCTCTCTCAGGAGAGAATCATTTTGTTCCCAAAGGCCCAAGATGGGGATCATCTTTCTTTTGTCTCTTCCTCCTCGGCACCACTCCCTTCAGGCCCAGAGCCCTGCCTTGTCTGGGGTGTTCGGGCTTACAGTATGCTGGCCCAATGTGTGTGTTTGAACTCCAACCAGTCTGGAGAAGGGTTATCATCCCATCTGAAGAGGAGGAGGCTGAGGCTAGGACAGGAGGAGAGCCACTTGGAGAACCCAAGACCACAGACCACAGCCTTGTCAATGCCACCCACTCCCACCCATAGCCCAGGCCTGCAGGAAATTCAAAGTTGAGGATTCCCAGTGAGGTCTGGTCCCAGGCCAGCTTGCTTTCTGCTCCTGGGAACCCTGATGGCTACACATTGATGGCAGTGCCTGCTTTTTGAACTCAGCTGTCTTGCAGTAACCTCTGGGCCAGTTTCTTTATCCACTGGGGCTACCCTGCTGGCTTAAACAACAGACATTTATTTCTCATAGTTCTGGAGGCAGGAAGTCCAAGATCAAGGTGCCTGCAGATCTGGTTCCAGGTGAGGGCAACTTCCTGCCTGGTAGCAGCCACTTCCCTGCTGTGTCCTCTCTTGGTGTTTCCTGGGTGCATGTGCACGGAGACAGAAGCCGCTGCTCTGGTATCTCTTCTTATAAGGACACTGATTCCATCATGGGGACCCCACCGTCATGACCTCATCTAACCTTCATTACTTCCCAAAGGTCCCATCTCCAAATATCATCACAATGGGGGATAGAGTTTCAGCTTGTGATTTGGGGGAATGCGAACATTCAACCTATGTCAGCCAGGGAGAGTGGAGATGAAGGTAAATTACTAATAGTAACCCTGGTGAATTTCCGCTCCTCAAACACACATTAGCCCAAAGCCCTGGTCCAGCAGCAAGGGGCAGAGGCATCAGGCAGAGTTGAGAGCTCCACACCCAATGTGCTTTCCTCTGAGGGCCCTGGTGCTGCGCAGCTTTGTTTTTATCAACTGAATTATAATTTAGTCACAGGGTTCATATGCTGACCTCACCTTAAAGTAATCAAGTAAAAAGTCAAGAGCACACAGGCCTTGGATGGTCAATGGGTTCAGGATTTCTGGAGCAGCATAACCCACTGATGAATTTCCTGGGACTGTTGTTGTAACAATTTACCACAAAGGCTTGAACTTAAAAGAACAGAAATTTATTGTCTCATAGTTCTGGCAGCCAGAAGTTGGCAATACAGGTGTTGGCAGCACCGTTCTCTCTCTGAACTTTCCAGACAGAGATCTATCCTTGTTTTCCTAGCTTTTGGTAGTTTCTGGCATCAGAGAAATTCCTTGGCTGGTGGCTGCATCATTTAAATCTTTTCCTCCTTCTTCACATGGCTTCTTTTCTGCTCTTTGTCTTCTCTTCCTGTCTCTTGGGAGGACACTCGTCATTGAATTTCTGGTCCCTCAGGATAATCCAGGATGATCCTATCTTGAGATCATGAATTTCACCACATCTGAAAAGACCTTTTTCCAAGTAAGGTCATGTTCACAGGGTCTGGACATTAGGGCTTGACTAGATCTCTTTGTGGGCCACCATTCACCCCACTCCATCCATCCCCACCAATGGATCACAGCTCACTGACTTCCTAGGAGTCTGGTTGTCAGGGCAGAGGGACCATTGATGAGACCAGCTGCCACCTTCTCAGAAGTGAAGCAGCCGAGGCCTCAGGTGCCCAGGTAAGTGAGGGGCAGAGCAGGGACTTTCCACCCCGCGCCCTAGGCTCCTAGGGCCTGGGTAAGCCTGCTGTCCTCAGGCCAGGACCACCTCTTTCACACAGCTTGGGCATCTGCAAAGGGCGCAAGCCTACGGGCTCCCTGGCACAAGGTGACTCTCCTTCTACAGCTTGGCGTGGCACTGGGGAGCCTTATTCCCTCAGCTTGACAGGAGAGGGCTAGAGAAGGAACTCAGGGGCTTCTCCAGGCTCCAAAGGCCATGGTTGCTCAGGAGGCCATGGGGACCATTGCTTCTGGGAGGGCTGTGATCAGCTGGGTGGAGGGCAGCTCCAGGATCCAGAGGACTCACGTTGTCAAGAGCAAATACACTGGCAGGATCCCCTTCGCAATTTCAACAGGTATGCCCTTGGCTGGCCTGGGACTCGGGTGTCCATAAGAATGAATGTTCCTCTCACAGTGAGCCAAACCAGGGCAGAAAGCTTTCAGAGTGGCAGCCAGGGTACGGACAGGAGTGAGATGAGCTCCATACAGCCCAGAGGCCTGGGCTTGGGTGCTGCTCCACACCCTGCTATCCTCTAACACGTCTGTCCTGTGGCTGCCACATCCTCTGGTAGGCCTCCACCAGCAGAAGCCTACTTCCCTTCCTCCTGAAGCAACCAGTACTAGTATGACTGACTTTTGGAGAGGTCTTAGTCCCTCTATGGCATGGGAAGCTGCATCTCAGTCACTTCTGGTACCCCCGTCCCTGTCCTCAAGGAAGCTACCAGCCACATCAGGAGATGCCCTGTCTCCCAGTGGGCACCCAGCCTTCCCTCCTCCAGATATGCTCCACTTTGTCAGGTCCTTCTGAGTATGGGTCCCAGAAATAACCAGAATATCTGGTTGGTGTGAGGGCAGAGCAGAGCCGAGGCAAGCTGTACACATTAGATACTGTCAGACATTTGAAACCTAGTATCGCATTGAATCCCGCTAGGCCTAGGCTTCCCAGGTGGAGCTAGTGGTCAAGAACCCCCCTGCCAATGAAGGAGACATAAGAGAAATGGGTTTGATCTCTAGGTCGGGAAGATGCCCTTGAGGGCTTCGTGACCCACTCTAGTAATTTTTGCCTGCAGAATCCCATGGACAGAGGTGCCTGGCAGGCTGAAATCCATAGGGTTGCAAAGAGTCAGCCATGACTGAAGCGACTGAGCATGCACACAGTCATTGAAAAGATGAAAAAGGCCATCTGTGTCTCAGAGGGGTTAAGTCATTTCCCCAAAGTCACAAAGATAATAAACAGTAGAGTCAAACGGAGAAGGCAATGGCACCCCCCTCCAGTACTATTGCCTGGAAAATCCCATGGACGGAGGAGCCTGGTGGGCTGCAGTCCATGGGGTCGCTAAGTCGGACATGACTGAGCAACTTCAGTTTCACTTTTCACTTTCATGCATTGGAGAAGGAAATGGCAACCCACTCCAGTGTTCTTGCCTGGAGAATCCCAGGGACGGGGGAGCCTGGTGGGCTGTCATCTATGGGGTCGCACAGAGTCGGACACGATTGAAGCGACTTAGCAGCAGCAGCAGCAGAGTCAAAAGTCTAATCAGATCACATTGTTCTAGAGCCCAGGCCTTACACACTAAATTGCAGAGGGGAGCAGCACACTCACCTCCCTTGCTCTGAATACTTTGCCTCTGTTGATACGGCCCAGGGCCCTGACTGCCTATCTGGCTCCTCCTTTGTGACACCAACTTATGATGAGCAGTTGACTCTTCTTGCCCATCTCCATGTCTTTCCCTGTGTTTTCTGGGCCCTAGTTCAGAGTTCCCTGGTCTCCACTGCCTAGGTCCTCTCCCCCAACTGAGCCCTGTTCAGCCTCTGCAGGCCAACATGATTACTGAGTAAACTTAGAGCACAGCAGGCGAGCAAAGCGTTGGTGCACAGAGCCATGAGCTGGCAACCGCTAAATTGAGAACAATTCCTGGAAATCAGGAAACAACTATCAAGGCCAAAGGCATCAAAATTAAATTGGCCTTTGAAACAAACAAGTGCATCTCCACAGGAATCAACTATGATCTTGCAAGCTTCCAAAATGAGCCCTTAAATGAGATAAAGTCCTTCAGCCCAGGTTGGACTGGGCACATGGGTGCAGAGGATTGGCTGATCTATGGATGCCATTAGCAGGAACCAGTTTGGATTGCAAGCCATTGATGGAAACAAGGAAAGGGGGGCATCAGGGCCTCCCTATGGCACAACACACAACCTTTTCACAGGGGCATCTGTAAAATGGGGGGGGGGGGAAGAGACATAGCATATTTAGTGAAGCCTGAAGTTGGGGGGCTTTTTCTTCCTTAAGAATTTTTCCTAGCCCAACGAGTGGCAATTCGTGGAGTTGCAGTCGTTTGGAAGTCTTGTCCATTTTTCTTATCCCTGAAATAAGATCATTTTTAAGAAGCATGGACAAATATCAGTACCAATGGAAGCATTCCATGGAGACTCACAAATGTCAGAATATGCTCCATTAGCTTTGAGCAGGTACAGCTGTAGCCACCCAGCATTTTCTAGTTGGAGATTGTGGGTGCTGGCCACATGATCCAGTGCAATTCAACAAATATCCCCCACCCTGGGGATGAACATGGCTACATTGTGGGGAAATGGAAAGACTTGGCACCTGCCTTTGGGGAGCTCACAAAGGAAATACTTCCTCGTAGAACTCTCAGCTGGCTAAGTGCTAAAGAGGATGTTCTGAGAGTGGGTTCAGGAAACTCAGAGGAAAACAGGATGGTTTGCACTTAAAAACCTTGATGGTCTTTCTGGAAGAGGCAGTAGTTGATCTGGACCTTGGAAAATAAAGAGTATGATAATGGTCAGAGTTGGCGAAGAAGGTATTCTCTATGCGGGGAGAGCATAGAGTGGCGAGTAACCCACTTAGCTGGAACACTGTGTCCTGGGAAGTCATCCTGAGTCGAGGTCAGGCCTGATTCTGCAGACAATTGGAAGCCATCCAAGGTCATGATTAATGGAGGTGGCATGAGCAGATATATGCAGAGCATCATGTAGCTGTTCTCAGAGTAAGTCCTGAGGAACCATGGAGGCCCCTAACACCCTTTTAGGAGATGCATGACATCAAAACTCTTTGATGTCACAGCACCGCTAAAATGTTCTTGGACTTTTCCATCAGGTTGACATTAGCACCGATGGTGCAAAAGCAGTGGTGGGTGAGACAGAAGGGGTCTGAGCACAAATAACAGTGGTGGCATCAGATCTTCCTAGCTATCGATGGATCCTTCATCAGCATGAGCTTGCAGTGAAGAAACAAAAAGCTGGCCTCACATAAAAAGGTTGTTAGAGAAGCAGTAATAATTAACTTTATAAATATTGACCCTTGAGTACCCATATTTTAAAAATCCTTTATGACAAAATGGGAAATACACTTAGAAACTTTCTGCTAGAAACTCAAGTGCAAGTTTGAGTCAAGGCAGAGCACTCTGGCGACAATTCTGAGTTGTGAGCTGAACTGGCTGATTTTTCAGAGAACATCATATTTACTTGAAAGAATGACTAACTAATGTTATTCCGTTTTGAAGATCTGGCAGACATTTTCTTGTAAATGAACGAAGTGAGCTCATCACTTCAAGGAAAACAACTGACAGTATTTTTGCCAATGCTCACATTTAAGATTTCAAGCAACATTAAGAATTTTGAAAAGGCACTACTTTGAACTTGAGAGCTTTCCAATACTTAATGACTTTTTCCAATGAGGTGGGTGGTAAGCGTAACAAATGTGATGTTCTGATGTAGAATAAAATGTGTCAACAGATGGAAGGTCTGTCCAAGTCAAGGCTCTAACACTTTCCAGTGACCAGTGCATGATGCTCCTGAATGATGGTAAAAGATCCATTCAGAGGATAAGAGACTTGGCTCAGTGGGGTCAACAGTGAAAGTTTCATTAATATGGTTTCACACTCTACACTGCACTTAACCTGGAAGAAACAACCACTGGCTAAGTTTTGGTCTCATATCAAAGAAGAATGTCCACAAGTACATGAAATGTCAACTGAAATATTCCTTTTTTCTTTTTGGCCACACCGCATACTATGTGGGATCCTGGACCTGGGATGGAACCTGGGACCCCTGCATTGGGAGCATGGAGTCTTAACCACTGGAAGCCAGAGAAGTCCTTAATCCTCCTTTTTCTCGTTACATATCTTTATGAGGACAGATTTCCTTCATATATTTCAACCGAAACTGAATAGAAAAGGACATGGGAGACTAGTTGTCTTATATTAAGCTAGATATTTCGTTCAGTTCAGTCGCTCAGTCGTGTCCGACTCTTTGCGACCCCATGAATCGCAGCACG
>SJYT01074936.1:246708-272085 GCA_006410635.1 Cephalophus harveyi
GATCAGAGTCTTTTCCAATGAGTCAACTCTTTGCATGAGGTGGCCAAAGTACTGGAGTTTCAGCTTTAGCATCATTCCTTCCAAAGAAATCCCAGGGTTGATCTCCTTCAGAATGGACTGGTTGGATCTCCTTGCAATCCAAGCGACTCTCAAGAGTCTTCTCCAACACCACAGTTCAAAAGCTAGATATTAGAGAAATTTAAAAAAATGTAAGGAATGCAAATTTCTTCAATACACCTTTTCGTTTGGAAAAATACACTTATTTTCATTCCATTATTTATATTTATACATGAAATCACTTTATTATTTTAATATCCTATTAATAAATAAATACTTTAACAATCTTATTTTGAGTATAGTTAACATGAAGAGCTAAAAGCCACATAAACAAAAGCTCTTTGGCGCCCTCAACAAACTTTGTTGATGTTGATTTACTTCATTGTAAGTGACGTGAAAGTCACTGAGTCGTGTCTGACTCTTTGCGACCCCATGGACTATATAGTCCATGGAACTCTCCAGGCCAGAATACTGGAGTGGGTAGCCTTTCTCTTCTCCATGGGATCTTCCCAACCCAGGGATCAAACCCAGGTCTCCCGCATTGCACGTGGATTCTTTACCAGCTGAGCCATAAGGGAAGCCCAACAATAGTAGAGTAGGTAACCTATCCCTTCTCCAGAATATCTTTCTGAACCAGAAATTGAACAGGGATCTCTTGCATTGCAAGCAATTCTTTATCAACTGAGCTATCAGGGAAGCTCTCATTTACCTCATTGTAATCAACATTTAAATTATTGTTACACTGCTTTTTTTTTTAAAGGTGACATTCACGTGACGTAATATTATTTAAGGCATACAATTCACTAGTGTTTTGTACGTGGACAGGACTGTGTAACTACACCTCTGTCTGGGTCCAGAACATTTTCCTCACCCCGAAAGGAAATCCGTACCCATTAGGCAGTCACTTGCCTTTTCATCCTCCTACTGGCCCCTGGCAACCACTAATCCACTTTCTGTCTCCTCGGATTTACTCTCAGTAAGTTTTAAGAGTACAAATGGGTCTGAGATCAATTTCAGACCGTTTCAGAACCACTGGCTTTAGTCTTTCAAATCTCAGCTCTGCTTTTATTAGCTGTGATACCTTGGTCAAGTTGGTTAATTCCTAGAAGCCTCCATTAAATTGGAGATGATCATAGTACCATCTTCATGGGGGTGTTGTGAGGATTTAAGGGTAAAGTTCCTGGAACGTAGTAGACATTCAATACATAGGAGTTCCTATCAACTCCCAGAAGGGAGCATGGATTCCATTTCTGTCCACTCAGCCTCTAGATGTGATGGGCAATGTTTCCAGAATAAGAGCCAGCTGTCATTGTTGCTTACAAGCCCCAAGACTTTGGTGAGTAGCTTCACCACTCTGAGCATTTCTTTCCTTATCTGTACAGTGGAACTGAAGAGAATACCCATTTCTCAGGGTAGTTATGAGAATCAGTGTGGGAGTGAGTGCTTACAGTGTTCTCAGCCCATAGCAGGCACTGGATGGCAGAAAGGCATTGGCAGGGAGGGTGTTGTTTACAATGATGACAATGACACCGACGGATAAGGGAAGATGCTGAGACTGTCCTCTCTGCTCTCACACTCCGTGTGCAGCTCAGGAGCCATCACTGCGGCTTGGTCCTGCCTTGGGACCGTGGGAGCAAGGGGCCGCTAATATCAGGATATGGCAAGATCATAGCAGCACAGTCTCCTTGGGGCCTGAGGGGCCTTCGTCTTAGCTCAGCTGCTCCCTGTGCACAGGTTGCTTGGGCTTTAGAAGAGCAAGGAAGTTCGCACTAAACTTTCCTGCTAGAGCCATGTTTTAGCTCCAGACCCAGAAAGCTTCTGTCTCCCAGTTCTAGTAGGGCCCCAGGGGTGCAGACTTGAAAGGCACTTTTCAACATGGTAGCTCCCCATGGCCACGCCCACACAGCCCCTTCTCTTCTCAAAGGATAGAAACACACTCTGCTACTGGAGTCCCTTCTGATGGTGCAGGACTCCTGGGGTAAGTCTGCCTCCACTACCATTGGTGTGGGCGTCCAGGCCTCCAAGGCCTGCACCCATTGGCTCTGAGCCCCACTGTAATAAGCTGACACCCTCCTTTCAGCTTCACTGCCACGTTTGTACCACTAATAGGGCTGTTAGTTACAACCTGAGTTTTTGTCAAGGCGATTTTGAGAGGGGGATGCTGGGGAAGGCTGGTGGGGTGGAGGGTGCAGGGGATCAAAAGACTTAGATTCAATCCTGCTGGTGATTGGAGATATGACCTCCCTGGGCCTCAGTTTCCCCACCTGAAGAATGATGAGGTTGGACTAGCACCGGCTTCTTGGATTTTAGTCATGGACCAATGACCACTGAATAGTCACTGCTTGATTCACTTTGCCCTGGAGAGGCTTGGTCTGGTGCTGAGGACATGAATGAAAGATGCAAGGGACAGTTCTCCACTGGGTGGGTAACAGAAGCCATCACTTTTCATAGAGTGAGCTGGTCAAATGTGTGCTTTGCACACAGAGCACCCATTGGAGCGTCCCTGGTGGCTCAAAGGGTAAAGTGTCTGCCTGCAATTCGGGAGACCCGGGTTTGACCCCTGGGTTGGGAAGATCCCTTGGAGAAGGAAATGGCAACCCACTCCAGTACTCTTGCCTGGAAAATCCCATGGACGGAGAAGGCTGTAGGCTACAGTCTATGGTAGGCTACAGTCTATGGTAGGGTACAGTCTATGGGCTTGCAAAGAGTCGCACATGACTGAGCGACTTCACTTCATTTTCAGAGCACCCATGGGGGCAGTGAATTAAAGGCAGTGTGGTGTATCTGCTGATGGTGGATGGCAGCAGGTGAGCATGGGGTGGGCACCTAGGAATACACCTCAGTCAAGGGCCTGCAGCAATTTACTGGGTAGTCTTAGGGACCTTGGGAAACTTGTTGCTGTTGTTCAGTTGCTAAGTCATGTCCAACTCTTTGTGACTCCATGGACTGCAGCATGCCAGGGTTGCCTGAACTTCACTATCTCCTGGAGTTTGCTCAAGTTCATGTCCATTGAGTTGGTGATGCTATCTAATCATTTCCTCCTCTGTTACCCTCTTCTCTTTTTACCTTCAATTTTTCCCAACAATAACAATAGGAAATACAAAGCTCCATTGGGGGCATAAAGGGAGGCCTGGTATATAGAGAAACATGTGTTGTTCTTAGATATGAAGATTCAATCTTGAAAATACATCAATTGTTAAAAATTGATCTATCAGTTCAGTTCAGTCACTCATTCGTGTCCGACTCTTTGCGACCCCATGAATCGCAGCATGCCAGGCCTCCCTGTTCATTACCATCTCTCAGAGTTCACTCAGACACACGTCCATCGAGTCCGTGATGCCATCCAGCCATCTCATCCTCTGTCGTCCCCTTCTCCTCCTGCCCCCAATCCCTCAGAAACAGCTCAACTGGAATTCCATCACCTCCACTAGCTTTGTTCGTAGTGATGCTTTCTAAGGCCCACTTGACTTCACATTCCAAGATGTCTGTCTCTAGATTAGTGATCACATCATCATGATTATCTGGGTCATGAAGATCTTTTTTGTACAGTTCTTCTGTGTATTCTTGCCACCTCTTCTTAATATCTTCTGCTTCTGTTAGGTCCATACCATTTCTGTCCTTTATCGAGCCCATCCTTGCATGAAAAGTTCCCTTGGTATCTCTAATTTTCTTGAAGAGATGTCTAGTCTTTCCCATTCTGTTATTTTCCTCTATTTCTTTGCATTGATCGCTGAAGAAGGCTTTCTTATCTCTTCTTGCTATTCAATAAAATCTCAAAACTTCCAGAAGCATTCTTGAAACTGGATAAAGTTATTCAAAAGATCATCTAGAAGAAAAAGTACATGGCAAGAATATTCAGAAAGAAAGGCAATGAGGACAAATTCTCCCTGTTGGATAGAGAAGCATATTGTAAAGTTCTAACACAGAGAAAACACCCAACAGATCAATTGATTAAAGCATAATATCCCCAATATATACCCAAATATATATGCAAATTTAGTATATGATGAAATTGATATTTCAAATCAGTTTTGAAAGGCCACATTATTCCATAAGTGGTGATGGCTATTTCAAAATGGCTATGTAGAAAATAGGGCTTCCCTGATAGCTCAGTTGGTAAAGAATCTGCCTGCAATGCAGGAGATCCCGGTTCGATTCCTGGTTTAGGAAGATCCTCTAGAGAAGGGATAGGCTACCTACTCCAGTATTGTTGGGTTTCCCTTATGGCTCGGCTGGTAAAGAATCTGCCTGCAATGTGGGAGACCTGGGTTCAATCCCTGGGTTGGGAAGATCCCATGGAGAAGGGGAAAGGCTACCCACTCCAGTATTCTGGCCTGGAGGATTCCATGGACTGCATAGTCCATGGGGTAGTGAAGAGTCAGACACGACTCAGTGACTTTCACTTCACATAGAAAATTATAAGTCATATCACATCACGGAGTTTTTCTTATTGGTGGTGGTTTAGTAGCTAAGTCATGTCTGACTCTTATGGCCAAGTGGCCTATAGCCTGCCAGGCTCCTCTGTCCATGGGATTCTCCAGGAAAGAATAATGGGGTGGGTTGCCATATCCTTCTCTAGGGAATCTTCCTGACCCAGGAATTGAACCCAGGTCTCATGCACTGAAGGCAGGTTCTTTATTGACTAAGCTATGAGGGAAGCCACAGATTTTCATTATATAAGTTATATTAACTCTTCTTATTGTAAACAAGTTATATTTTTGGGTTTGGGAAGGCTTTTCCAAAGAAGACAAAAAGCCTTGATGTCACAGGGGGGAAGAATGGGGGGCGGGATAGTTAGGGAATTTGGGATGGACATGTACACACTGCTATACTGAAAATGGATAACCAAGAAGGTCCTACTGTATAGCAGAGTTCAGCACAGGGAGCTCTGCTCAATGTTATGTGGCAGCTGGGTTGGGAGGGGAGTATGGGGGAGAATGAATACATGTGTATGTATGGCTGAGTCCCTCTGCTGTCCACCTGAAACTATCATAACCTTGTTAATAGGCTATATTCCGATAGTGAAAATTGGACTATAAAGAAAGCTGAGCACCAACAAATTGATGTTTTTGAACTGTGGTGTTGGGGAAGACTCTTTAGAGTCCCTTGGACTGCAAGGATATCCAACCAGTCCATCCTAAAGGAAATCAGTCCTGAATATTCATTGGAAGGACTGATGCTGAAGCTGACTCTCCAATACTTTGGCCACCTGATGTGAAGAACTCACTCATTGGAAAAGACCCTGATGCTGGGAAAGATTGAAGGTGGGAGGAGAAGGGGATGACAGAGGGTGAGATAGTTGGATGGCATCACTGACACGATAGACATGAGTTTGATTAGGCTCCAGAAGTTGGTGATGGACAGGGAAGCCTGGCGTGTTGCAGTCCATGGGGTCGCAAAGAGTCAGACACGACTGAGTGACTGAACTGATATGAACTGATACTCCAATACAAAATAAAAAGCTTAGAAAAATACCTTGAAGTCATATAGAAAAAGGTTACCAATTTGATTACATATAAATAAAAATCTTTTAGGGGAAAAATGCCATAAACAATATGTAATATTTATCATATTTATTATAAATGTGATATGTTATATGAAATATAAATGTTATATACATATGTAATATATTACTTGTAATGCATTTGTATTTTAAGTATATATCTTTATGCTATATGCTATGTAGACTATTCCACGTATTAATGTATTAAATATATATGCCACATCTCAATGTGACAAAAATATTTCGAATAGATATGACACAGGATTTAAAGCCCTTTCTACAACAAGCTCTTAGAAATCCATAAGGAAGAGAACAAACATCCCAAACAAAAACAGGCAAAGGCCCAGAAAACACCATTCCCCAAGAGAATAAGTACAGATGGTCAATAAATATGTGGAAAGATACGATCACCAATAATCAAGCAATGCCAAGAAAATATCTTATTTTTCACCTATCAAATTGCCAAAAGTTTAAAGTCTTGACTAAACTGGTGAATTTCTTGCACTTCTGGTAGTATAAATTTGTGTATTTTTGAGGACTATGGGGCAATGTATATCAGCAGTATCATGTGCATAACCTTTGACTCAACAAGCCAATTTTGAGGACTTTACAAGTATTGATATAGGAAGATATTCATGATGTAGAATGGAGATAAAGTGCTTTCTAGAACAATATCTATGATGCATAGACAGCAGTCTGGAGTATGTACACCGAATGTTAAGAATAACTATCCTTGGAAAATGAGATCTGGGTGTGATTTTAATTTATTTTGTACTTTCAGTATTGTTTGCTATTTTTAAATGGCATGTATCTTTTTTTTCCTGCAAAAAAGATAAAGCTATTTTCAAAAATAGAAAAGTAGAAGATGAAACATTAGCAAAGAGCTTTGTAACCACAGTGGTTGGTTGTTTAGGACCAGATATGGAAGCATTGTACAGGAGACAGGATCAAGACCATCCCCAAGAAAAAGAAATGCAAAAGAGCAAAATGACTGTCTGGGGAGGCCTTACAAATAGCTGTGAAAAGAAGAGAAGGGAAAAGCAAAGGAGAAAAGGAAAGATATATCCATTTGAATGCAGAGTTCCAAAGAATAGCAAAGAG
The DNA here is from genome assembly GCA_006410635.1 of Cephalophus harveyi. Classification (NCBI taxonomy): domain Eukaryota; kingdom Metazoa; phylum Chordata; class Mammalia; order Artiodactyla; family Bovidae; genus Cephalophus; species Cephalophus harveyi. Next base: position 253,370 of record SJYT01074936.1, read on the forward strand.
AGATAAGAAAGCCTTCCTCAGTGATCAATGTAAAGAAATAGAGGAAAACAACAGAATGGGAAAGACTAGAGATCTCTTCAAGAAAATTAGAGATACCAAGGGAACATTTCAGGCAAAGATGGGCTCAATAAAGGACAGAAATGGTATGGACCTAACAGAAGCAGAAGATATTAAGAAGAGGTGGCAAGAATACACAGAAGAACTGTACAAAAAAGATCTTCACGACCCAGATAATCACGATGGTGTAATCACTCACCTAGAGCCAGACATCCTGGAACGTGAAGTCAAATGGGCCTTAGAAAGCATCACTACAAACAAAGCTAGTGGAGGTGATGGAATTCCAGTTGAGCTGTTTCAAATCCTGAAAGATTTCTTGATGAAAGTGAAAGAGGAGAGTGAAAAAGTTGGCTTAAAGCTCAACATTCAGAAAACGAAGATCATGGCATCTGGTCCCATCACTTCATGGGAAATATATGGAGAAACAGTGGAAACAGTGGCTGATTTTACTTTTTTGGGGGTCCAAAATAGCTTCAGATGGTGACTGCAGCCATGGAATTAAAAGATGCTTACTCGTTGGTAGGAAAGCTATGACCAACCTAGACAGCATATTAAAAAGCAGGGACATTACTTTGTCTACAAAGGTCCATCTAGTCAAGGCTATGTTTTTTCCAGTAGTCATGTATGGATGTTAGAGTTGGACTATAAAGAAAGCTGAGTGCCAAAGAATTGATGCTTTTGAACTGTGGTGTTGGAGAAGACGCTTGAGAGCCCTTTGGATTGCAAGGAGATCTAACCAGTCCTTCCTAAATGAAATCAGTCCTGGGTGTTCACTGGAAGGACTGATGTGAAGCTGAAACTCCAATACTTTGGCCACCTCATGTGAAGAGATGACTCATTAGAAAAGACCCTGATGCTGGGAAAGATTGAGGGCAGGAGGAGAGGGGATGACAGAAGATGAGAGGGTTGGATAGCATCACCGACTCGATGGACATGAGTTTGGGGAAACACCAGGAGTTGGTGATGGACAGGGAGGCCTGGCGTGCTGTGGTTCATGGGGTGGCAAAGAGTTGGACACGACTGAGCTGATGGAGGCGGAAGGTAGAGCCCCAAGAATAAGAACTCCCTCAACCTGACACATGCTAGTTGGATTGTTTTGGCAACTGGAAGGATAAGAATGGAACACAGCCTCTTAGAGTCCCTGTGAGAATGAAATGTGAAAATGGACAGCAGTTAGCAAGCCCCTCAACAGAGTGGACCATTGTCTTTTCACTATTTATTCATGAAAACATAAGAATCCTTCTCATATGTGGTTGGTTAAATAATGGCCTCCCACTGTTGTCCACGTCCTAATCCTCAGGACCTGTGAATACATTACCTGGGATGGCAAAAGGGACTTTGCAAATGTGATTGACTTAAGGATCTTAAGATGGGGAGATCATCCTGGATTTTCTGGACTGACCCTAATCATCCAAGTGTCCTTATAAGAGGGATGCAGGAGGGTCAGAGTCAAAGAAAGTACTGTGATGAAAGAAGCAGAGGTAAGAATGATGTGGGGCCATGAGCCAAGTCCCATGTTGTGGGGACTCTAGAAACTGGAAAAGGCAAATAATTGGATTCTCCTCTAGAACCTCCATAAGGAAGACAGCACCACCAACTCATTTCAGGCTTCTGCCCTCCAGAACTGTAAGACAATACATTCACATTGTTTTAAGCCACTCAGTTGGTGATGATTTGTTACAGGAAAGTAGTACATCACACAAGGGGAAAGAAGTCAATTTCTCTTGCATTATGTCCCTTGTCTTAGGCTTCCTCCTGCATGCTAAGCTCTTGAAGGAAGGAGGAGGGGATGTATTTGCTTCACCTGATGTGACCCCAGAGCCCTGCACAGAACATGGTCCTGACAGGAACTCTCAAATCCATTCTCTTCATTCTGTGCTGGGGCCAATGACCCTGCTTGGATCCATATCAGCTTTCTTCAGGACTATTGAAACAGCCTCCCCATGAGCTTCCTGGCCTCACTGCCTCCAATCTCAGGGCCACCATCTCCGCAGTCCTCAACATGCTCTTGGTAACCCATTAAGTCTGCCACATCACCCCTCTGCTCTTTAGTATTTAGTGACTCTCCACCAGCTACAGGATGAAACCCAGTGCCACAACCCATTACAATTCCATCTGCCTCCTGCCTTTTCTCTTGATGTTCACTGATACCTACTTTCACACACCAGCCGTCCCAAAACTTTGTTTTTTCCTTTCACCCCCCTCCTATATATATTGTCACACAAGCTGTCCCCTCTTCTTGGCAAACTCTTTTCTGCCTGGGGATTCTCAACCATCCTTCAAATATCTCAAAAGCCTTCCCCTGGGGCCCCCACAACTTTCTCTTGGAGTGTGTGGCTGCATTGCACCACAGGCACTGGTTCCGTGTCTGTCCCCATGTAACCAGGAGCTGTTGATGGGAAGGGACCATGGACACTTCATTTCTGCATCCTCAGAGAGAAGCTCAGCAGATGCCTTTTGCATTGGTCCATTGCTGAACTACTGTTTGTCAAGAGGAATTACTCAGCATGGATATAGTCCTGACACGATTCAACTTCACTTGGTATCAGCAAATGTATAACACCCTCTCTGCCTCTTCCATTACCTCTCCAGCACCAGGCTTCAGGGGCTAAAAGTATTTATCTGAGAAGATTTCCAGCCCCTGTAGGACTCTGTTTATTCATCTTAGACAGTCTATAATCATTACATCTGTTACCCAGCTCTGGACAAGTACCATTAATAGTCCTCTTTCCTCTGTTATACTCTTTGCTTCAGTGACAGACTTTATTCTTTTGGGCTCCAAAATCACTGCAGATGGTGACTGCAATCATGAAATTAAAAGACGCTTGCTCCTTGGAAGAAAAGCTACGACCAACCTAGACAGCATGTTAAAAATCAGAGACATTACTTTGCCAACAAAGGTCCGTCTAGCCAAAGCTATGGTTTTTCCAGTAGTCATGTATGGATGTGAGAGTTGGACTATAAAGAAAGTTGAGTGCCGAAGAATCGATGCTTTTGAACTGTGGAGTTGGAGAAGACTCTTGAGCGTCCCTTGGACTGCAACGAGATCCAACCAGTCCATCCTAAAGGAAATCAGTCCTGACTATTTATCGGAAGGACTGATGCTGAAGGTGAAACTCCAATACTTTGGCCACCTGATGTGAAGAACTGACTCATTGGGAAAGATCCTGATGTTGGGAAAGACTGAAGGCAGGAGTAGAGGGGACAACAGAGGATGAGATAGTTGGACGGTATCACCGACTAGATGGACATGAATTTGCGCAAGCTCTGGGAGTTGGTGATGAACAGGGAAGCCTGGCGTGCTGCCATCCATGGGGTAGCAAAGAAGTCGGACATGACTGAGCAACTGAACTGACTGACTGACTCTCTGCTTCAGCCCTGTCAGTCACATATATGTTTCTCTTTCTTTTCCTTTGCTTCAGTTCAGTTCAATTCAGTTTCCTTTGCTTAGTCCATGCCATACTGATCACCACTCTGGGAGTCCCTGAATCTCCTACATGGTCCCACGGAGGCTTTCAAAAAATAGCTGTAACACCAGGAGAGTATGACCAGCATTGAGTGTGGTGCCTGATGTATTGTAAGCACTTCTTACACAAATGTCTGTGGGGGCAGTTCTCAAATCTGAGCATGCATCAGAATCATCCAAGGGCTTGTTACAATACAAACTTCTGGGTGCCACTCCAGAGATTCTGACTCAGTAAGTCTAGGGTGGAGGGCAAAATGTTGCATTTCTAACAAGCTTCTAGGTAATGGTGATGCTGCTGGTCAGTTCAGTTCGGTTCAGTTGCTCTGTCATGTCCGACTCTTTGTGACCCAATGGACTCTGAGAACTACTGGTCTTTCAAATGTGTATGAATGAGTACACAAAAGGGAACTTGTGGAATTAGTCACTGTATCATAGGAACTGTAGAACCCCTGTTAGTCAGCAGGGACTACACATAGATGCTGAAAGTGGGAGGTGCTCGTGTGGTAAGAATGGGATTTTGAGGACTGCACACAGGACAGGAAGCTGAGGGAGTAGAGAAGAAAGGTCAGGGTAAGGGATATGACACTGAGGGTCTGCTTGTGTGTGAATAAATCGACAAGCTTCCCTCATAGCTCAGTCGGTAAAGAATCTGCCTGCAATGCAAGAGACCCTTGTTTGATTTCTGGGTTGGGAAGATCCCCTGGAGAAGGAAATGGCAATCCACTCCAGTATTCTTGCCTGGAGAATCCTATGGAGAGAGGAGCCTGGCAGGTTACAGTCCATAGGGTCACACGAGTTAGACACAACTTAGCGACTAAAGAGAGAGAGAGGGACAGAGAGAGCGTCAACATACAGCGTATCCAGTGATGTTTGGCCAACTCTTACAGATTAGTTGCTTGCTTACCTGATCCTTAAACCAGTTCTAGCCACAAACTAAGGAGTCTGCCAGAGCAGAAGTGGGTCTAGCTAAGCAAAAGATAAACACTACCAAGAAAATGATCTAGGGTTGTTGGATTAGATGAGCTAGGTCAAGCATCTTAGAGATCTGATAATGTGGAGAGGAGCAAATATAAGAAGAAATTTTCATAATATCTAAATGGTTCTTTTTCATGTCCACTTGTTCTTCTTTTATTTATGTCTAGTTTGGTCCAGAATTTCTTAGTTTAAAAAAAAAATAGATGTTATTTCTTTGAAGATCCTAAACATATCTTTTACTAAGTCATTTTCAGATTGCAGTATTATTTTCATTTTATTGGTAGAAAATTCATCTCATTAGTGTTGATTTTTTTAAACTGACACACCTAGCATTAGTGTTCATGATGTGTTTTTGTTTTTGTGACCGTGCCATGCCCCATGTGGGATCTTAGTTCCCTGACTAAGGATAGAACTTGCACTCCCTGCAATATGTCAATCACTGGACTGCCAGGGAAATCCCTTGTGATGTGTTGTGAAATTTTGGTTCATCTCATGTAGTAGTGCATTTTCATCTTTTCTGTGCCCACATCCCCTCCTGTTTAGCAGTCTTGCTAATGTTTCCACCTAGCATCCTTGAATCCCCAGTCAAGAATCATGTTGTAAGTTGGTTGCTCAAGGCCTCCATCCCTCTGTGATTCGGGGAATGCTACTAGATTTACAGACATCCTGAGCCAGGTCCTGGCTGTCAGCTTGTGTTTGGTTCATCCTACATCACTAGGTTTGCAGCTTGATGTGAACTATAGCCCCAGTTAGTGGGGTGGCTGTAGTATTTATAAATGCTTTCATGAATGGAGAAGTGCCACACTAGGATCTGATTTCAAGCAGTACATTCCAGACTCTTCTCATTACCCCATAGAAGCAGAACACTTGGTTGTCTCTGTCTGCTTCTAGATCCGGACCTCAGCTGGCCTGTGGCTTTATCCCTGCTTAGCAGGTGTGTTTATGCTCCATTTTTGGTCCACTGAGATATGCAGTTTATTTTTTTAGCACTGCTATGCCTTTTAAATTGTCTCTTTATAGTATATACTTGCCATGTTTTGGTTGTAATGTCTCAAAATGTAAACTTAAAACCCATGTTAGCTAGTGGTCCAGGTTGGTTTAGGTCTCAGGAGTCCTTCAGTAGTGTTGTTTGAACCTTGTACTGATTTTTAAAAATGCAGACTGTAGTAGCCGCCTATGACTGCCATAGCATAATGCCACAAGTTTTGTTACTTTGATGACATTAGGTAATAATATAGATTCCTCCCATTGTCTAAGCTTCTAGGGAAAAAAAAAGTTAATATGCCCTGTCATGATTATTTTCCTTATTATATTTAATATATACTTTAAAACCCATATACATATAATTGCATATAGATTATTATATATATATATATAAATATAATTGCATATAGTCCCCCAAATCATGTTTTACAGCATGTTTACTTTTTGTTCTCTATTGCATTAAGACATTTTATCTATATATTTTGATTTGGATTTTAATGCTTTTAAGATAATATCAGGAATTGAAGACATTTAGAAAAATGAGTAAACTAGAAAATTATATGGAGAAATTATACCTCTGTAATTACTAATCCCTTATATATTTTTGACATATAACTTAAGATTTATAAATAAAATTGAATGGTGGAAAAAAATAAAACAACAGATATTTCTTCTCTCACATTTCTGGAGACTAGAAGTCTGAGATCAAGGTGTTTGCTGGCCATGCTCTCTTTGAAGGCTCTAGAGAAGGGTCTTTCTTCCTCCTGCCTTTTCCTGTTTCCTGACAGTCCTTGATGTTCCAATCTCTGCCTCCATCTTCACGTGGCATTCTCCCTGTGTCTGTGTCTGTTTTTCTTTCTTCAGTTCAGTTCAGTTCAGTCGCTCAGTCATGTCTGACTCTTTGTGACCCCATGGACAGCAGCACGCCAGGCTTCCCTGTCCATCACCAACTCCCAGAACTTGCTCAAACTCATGTCCATCGAGTCAGTGATGCCATCCAACAATCTCATCCTCTGTTGTCCCCTTCTCTTCTCACCTTCAATCTTTCTCAGCCTCAGAATCTTTTCCAAGGAGTCAGTTCTTCGCATCATGTAGCCAAGGTATTGGAGTTTCAGCTTCAATATCAGTCCTTCCAATGAACACCCAGGACTGATCTCCTTTAGGATGGACTGGTTGGATATCCTTGCAGTTCAAGGGACTCTCAAGAGTCTTCTCCAACACCACAGTTTAAAAGCATCATTTTTTCAGCGCTCAGTTTTCTTTATAGTCCACCTCTGACATCCATATACATAACGACTGGAAAAACCATAGCTTTGACTAGACGGACTTTTGTTGGCAAAGTAATGTCTCTGCTTTTTAAAAAGCTGTCTAGGTTGGTCATATCTTTTCTTCCAAGGAGCAAGCATCTTTAATTTCATGATTGCAGTCACCATCTGCAATGATTTTGGAGCCCCCTCAAAATAAAGTCTGTCACTGTTTCCATTGTTTCCCCATCTATTTGCCATGAAGTGATGGGACCAGATCTTAGTTTTCTGAATGTTGAGTTTTATGCCAACTTTTTCACTCTCCTCTTTCACTTCCATCAAGAGGCTCTTCAGTTCTTCTTCACTTTGTGTCATATAGGGGTGGTGTCATCTGCATATCTGAGGTTATTGATATTTCTCCCAGCAATCTTGATTCCAGCTTGTGCTTGATCCAGCTTGGCATTTCGCATTTCCTTCTTAGATGGATGCTAGTTATTGGAGTAGGGCCTACTGTAATTTGGTATGACCTCATCTTAATTTAAAGAATTACATTTACAAAGCCTCCATTTCCAAATAAGGCAACATTCACCAGTTTGGGATAGGCATGTATTTTGTGGCACTGGAGAGGGCAGGGGACAGTACTCAACTGAGTGCACTAGGCTATGGTCCTAGTGGTAAGCTGTGCTCCTGATTGAGGCAAGGAAATACATGGCTCACCTTCTGATTCCCAGCTCTAGCTGGGGCCATTTGGCTCCCCCATTAAACTCTGCAATTTAAAAGTGGAGCTGGATTAAAGCATGTGAAGCATTCACCCAACCTCACTTCAGTCAAAACACTGGAGTTCATAGTCCTTCTAATATTAGATCAGTAGCATAATCTCCCTGTATATATGATGGCAAATGATTTCTGCTCCTTAAACCCTAATACTCATCTTGAACAAAGTGCTTAGGTCCAGAAAGATAAGCTTAGTTGTTTCAAGAGGTAACTTGGAAAATCACAGTTGGCAAAGGAAGTCCAGTATCACCTCATTTATCTAGCATCATCATACTCTTTGTTCCTATGATAAATGATCCCAAGTGGCTGAGCCTCTTCTTTGGAATCTACTTTGTACAATATTGCTGCCTCCTCCCTCACCGTCAGATGCCATTTCTGATGTCTGTCAGTCTCATTTCTAGTAGCTCTGGTCCTGTTTGTTGCTTCTATGTGCTACAGGATGAGGGACTTAGGAGCAGAGCTTGTTAGACATGTGAATGGAAGAGCTACAGACCATGTGCAAAATCTGCAGGGCTCTCTGGTGAAGAAAGGGCAGGAGACAGGACAATTGCCAGCTCTTTAGAGGCCTTTCTGAGGCTGATGACTTTCTGATTCTATTAGGCCACTAGCTAAATGACCTTGGGATAACTAAAGTGTCTCTGCACTGTATACACCCTAATCTTTGAAATCTGCAGGACTGAGACTTTAAGTTGGACCCAAGTACCCATTTGTGCCTCTGGAGGCCTGGAAATGTCGAGCCATGTGCCTGAGGCCAGTCCACAGCTTGGGCTTTTCCAGCTGCTCCATCTTCCTGCCTTATTCAGTGCTTTCCCCCCAGATGTTTTCTAATCAGGGCACTGCAGTGGGGGCAGGAACTCTGGCAAGAGTGTCCAAAATCTCCCCACTGGTCTTGCTGAGTCTATTTTTTTTAACTGAAATATAGCTGATTTACAATTTTGTGTTTGTTTCCCAGTCTGTAAGTTGTCTTTCCATTTTGTTTATGTCTTCCTTTGCTGTGCAAAGGCTAATAGGTTTGATTGGGTTCCATTTGTTTATTCTTGCTTTTATTTCAATGGCTTTTGGCTACTCACTTAAAGAAAACATTGGTATGATTTATGTCAGAGAATGTTTTGCATATCTTCTCTTCTAGGAGTTTTATGGTGTCATGTCTTATGTTTAACTCTTTGACCCATTTTGAGTTTGTTTTTGTGTGTGGTGAGAGGGAGTATTCTAACTTCACTGATTTGTTGATTTTATTATATTATTGGTAATTATGTATTATTAATAATTATGCATTATTATTTATTTATACATGCAGTTGTCCAGCTTTCTCAACACCACTTGCTGAAGAGACTGTCTTTTTCCCATTGTATATTCTTGTCTCCTTTGTCAAAGATTATTTCTTCAGAGGTGTGTGAGTTTCTTTCTGGGTTCTCTATTCTGTTCCATTGATCTATATGTCTGTTTTTGTGCCAATAGCACGCAGTTTTGATTACTGTAGCTTTGTAGTATTGCCTGAAGTCTGGGAGGGTTATGCCTCCAGGTTTGTTCTTTTTACTCATGATTGCTGTGGCAGTTATGGGTCTTTTGTGGTTCCATATAAATTTTAGGATTATTTGTTCTAGTACTGTGAAAAATGTCATGGGTAATTTGACAGGGATTACATTAAAGCTATAGATTGCTTTGAGTAGCATGGCCATGCAAACAATATTCTTCCAATCCCAAAGCATGGGGTCTATTTCCATTCTTTGAATGATTTTCAGTTTCCTTTATCAATATTTTATAGTTCTCAGCATATATGTCTTTCTTGGTGAGTCTTGTGTTATATTTGCCTGGAGTGCAGAAGCATTTTAATTGGTTTCTGGATTTCTTACAAAGGGAATGTGCCCCTGAACAGTTGCTGAATTGGTGTGTTTGTGAGGGGAAGGAGGGTGGAGGGCTTCCTAGTCCATCATCTTACTGTTGTTAGTCTGTCTATTAGCCTTCTGCTCATCCATTTATTCAGCATCAGAAAATGCTTGTAGTTTCCCACACTTTTCAGACACAGTAGCATAAGAAACAAACATGTCTTCTGTTCCTGCTGAGGGATTGCTAATAAGCACTAGTTCTTAGATGGGACGCAGAGTGAGTCAGTTATACAGCTGCGGTGTTTATGATAGTAGACAGATGGCCAATCCTTCCTCACTCTGCCTATGGTCCCCTTTATCCAACTTCTAAGTTTCTTGAGGCTGTAGGCAGCAAGCCCAAAGTGGTAGCTCACTCCTTAGTAGACCCAGGAAGAAAGAAGTCCCCAAGCTCAGCATCCGACAGTACTGGGAAGAGCTGGGAATAATGCTGTGTTCTCTACCCTTTGGGACTTCCCAGGTGGTGCTAGTGGTAAAGAACCCACCTGCCAATACAGGAGATATAAGAGACTTGGGTTCAATCCCTGAGTCAGGAAGATTCCCCTGGAGAAGGAAATGGCAACCCATTCAAGTATTCTTGCCTGGAGAATCCCATGGACAGAGGAGCCTGGTAGGCTACAGTCCATGGGGGTCACAAAGAATCAGACATGACTGAAGCAACTTAACAACACACTCTATCCTTTGAAGAACTTCTTCAAGATCTTTAGAAAAAGGAAGGTCTTATTATCTTCCCTCCTGCCTCGCCACATCTTCTCTTTGCCCATTCACCACCTGAGGGTCTGAACAAACAAATGGCTAAGCCGCTACTGCTACAGAAGGGCAAACATGAGGGTTCTGATATTGGGACCATATTGCTGCTGAGGATTGGGCAACCCTTTTCACAGCACTTAGGATGTTTTCAAAGTCATTTCCTGACTGTTAAAAATATGATCCCCATTTTAGAGATGAAGAAACTAAGGCAGTGACTGAGGCAGAGAAGGAAGAGGATCCCTCTGTGAGTCAGCAGCTGAAGTAGGGCCAGAGCCCTGGTTTTACGCCTCTTTGAACTCTTTCCATACCACGCAGGCCACATAAAAAATAGATGAAGTTTTAAATTTCAAGTCTATCTTAAGAAAAGGCCTAGGATTTTTAAAAAGGGTTATGGTTAGGGCAATAAAAAAGAGATTAAAAAAAGAAAGCAAGGAAAGAAGAGAGAGAGAGGAGGAAGAGAGAGAAGGCAATAGAGAGTGGACAGAAAGAAGCAAAGCTGTCTACGATCACAACCAATATGACTGTCTATTCACAACCAATAAACTGTCTATGTAGAAAATCTGATGAAATATACAAAAAAGCTACTGAAACTAATATGTAAGTTTAGCAAAGTTATAGGATACAATATATAAAAATCAGTTTTATTCCTATTTATTACTGATGAACAATCTTAAATTAAAATTTAAAATTACTTTAAAAAATAGCACAAAAGATATGAAATGCTTGGGGCAAACCTGTGAAAACATGTGAGAGACTTCCACAGTAAAAAGTATGAAATGCTATTTTTGTTGTTCAGTCGTCCAGTTACGTCCGACTCTTTGTGACCCCATGGACTGCAGCACACCAGGCCTCCCTGTCCCTCACCATCTCCCAGAGTTTACCTAAGTTCATGTTTATTGCATCGGAGATGCCATCCAGCTATCTCATCCTCTGAGGACCTCTTCTCCTTCTACCCTCAATCTCTCCCAGCTTCAGGGACTTTTCCAATGAGTTATCTGTTTGCATCAGATGACCTAAATACTGGAGTTTCAGTTTCAGCATCAGTCTTTCCAGTGAATATTCAGGATTGATCTCTCTTAAGATTGACTGGTTTGATCTCCTTGCAGTCCAAGAGACTTTCAGGAGTCTTCCCAGAACCACAGTTCAAAGGTATCAATTCTTTGGTGCTCTGCCTTCTTTGAGGTCCAACTCTCACAACTTTATGTGACCACTGGGAAGACCATTTAATATGCTAAAATGTCAGTTCTCTCCAAATTGAGTTATAGATTCAGTTCAATACCAGTAAAAATTCTAGGAAATGTTCTCTCTTAGATGGCTAGTTCTCTGCAGACACAACCTCCTTCTGGGTAGACAGAGCCTCAATCTCTGTGGATATAACCATGTTCAGGACAGATACAACTTCATCTGAGGAGATCATCTCCTCTGGGGCTTCACCTTTACCTGGACAGCAAGGTCTGGTTCTGTGCAGACCCAGCCATGTCTCCACCCAGAGCTTGTGCTTCATCCAGCTCTGCATTTTGCATCCAGTGCATGGCTGGTCCAGGACTGCTGGAGGACCTGCAGCCTGTGTCTACATGGAGAACGTGCAGCTCCAAGCTGGATCGGCAGAGAGCAAGGCTTGCCAAATGGTTATCGGGGAACCTGGGCTCTTCCTGACAAGCATGGACTGTCTCTACTTGAATCAACACAGAACTAGCCAGTGCAAGGGAAAACTGGTTGCACTGAACTCAACCAGGGATCCTTGTGGACACTCAGCCTGCATCCACACAGCTTGGCACTCCTTGAGGGACTGCAGTTTAAAAGTGAGAGAAGCAGAGATGCTGGCGTCATCTGGCAGACCCATAAGTGCCCCTCTCCTGGATGCACAGCCTGATTGGCAGAGCAGAGGAGGTGCTGCCAGGGGGCGCTGGCTGATTCCACTTGAACCAGGGCACCAGCTGGAGGCTCAGTCCAGGTCTAAACACTGAGCCCACTGGGCAAGTAGCTGAATGCCTGCTGGCTTAGTGAGGCCTCTCCCAGAGAGCGCAGGCTGCATCTTAGAGTAGCAAGGGCAACCCGCAGGACCAGCCCACCTCTGCGCTCAGCACAACGCTACGAAGAAACCCCACCTGGATCAGGGCTGCCTGGGCAGGGCCGCTGGCCAGACTTCCCCAGAGCTGAGCCCCAAGCACAGGCCAGCATGTACCTACACACAGTGCAGCTGGGCATCCTTGTCCTGGCCCCTCCCACCCCCCGGGGTAGGCAGCTGGCAGCAGCCTTCTTGGGCTGGATGCTGCCTCCCAGTCAGTGTTTGCTTCTCTACCACTGCCTGCAGGACTCTCTCCCGGGACATTTCATCGCCTAACTCTCTCTCTTCTATTCACTCTGAGCATCCCCAAGGCCACTATACAGGTCTTCTCTCCTGGGTTCCAGAGGCTGGCACCCCCAGATTGGAACACAGTGCTACACCACATACCAATGTACAGACTGACCTCCTCATGAAAATCTTTCTGCATGTCTCAATCTGGAAAAAAAAAAAAAAGCAATGTGGGGCCATCAACATTTGGACAGGGGTGGGGGTGGCAATGAGTGTTCTCAGCAGAAGGGATTTCATGGAGAAAGGCCTGGGGGTAGGAAAGCGTGGACTATTAGAGGAAACAGCAGGTCAGTCATATTTTCTGGCATGTGGCTGACTGTTGTCTCTTAGGCTCCCTTAGCACTCTATAGAGCTCTCCATCAGCACTTGTCCAAGTCCCCATCACCATCTCCTGTCTGATCCTCAAAGGTCGAGCTCCTCCCAGGGCTGTCCCCCCTGCTTCCCTTTTGCTCTCCTTCCACACTACCCAGCAGTCTTGCAGTCACTTGCCACAGTAGTGCTGCTCAATAGAACTTTCTGTGACAGTGGGAATGAGCCATATCTGTATTGTCCAACACAGTACCCTGAGTCACATGTGGCTACTGAGCTACTGGATCCATGGCTCATGTGAGCGAGGATCTGAATTTTAAATCATAATGAACAGTTTTTATTTTCTATTTTAAAGTTGTGGTATACATATATATATAATTTGGCATTTTAGCCTCTGTTTGTGTACATTTCAGTATTAATTACATTCCCAGTGTTGTGCAACCATCGCCACTATCTGTTCCAAAAACTTTTTCATCATCCCACACAGAAGGTCTGTGCTCAGCTTTTGACCATTAAAATTTGTTTACATGTCCATGTGGCTAGCAGCCACTATATTGGACAGGAAATGTCTAGAAGTCAGTGACTTCCAAATAGACATCTCCTGCCTATACCTCCCCTCTGCCTGCAGCCCCCGTCTTGAATACTCAATTGTCTAATGGGCTCCTCCATCTGGGTGCCCTATTGGCACCTTGAACTGTACAAACTTTCCAAAACTCCCTCTTCATCTCCCAATATTGCTCCCTCTGGGTTTCCTTTCTTACAAAATGTCACCACCAGCACCCCAAGGTCTGAGTCAGAAACCTATGAGTCATCTCAGGGTCATCTCATAGATCCCATTTACTTTGCTTCTATAACCAATTTTTTTTTTTTCCCCGAGCTCCACAGTCTGCTTCCTCCAGTTCAACTCAGTTCAGTCGCTCAGTTGTGTCCAACTCTTTGTGACCCTATGAATCGCAGCACACCAGGCCTTCCTGTCCATCACCAACTCCTGGAGTTTACCCAAACTCATGTCTGTCGAGTCAGTGATGCCATCCAGCCATCATCCTCTGTTGTCCCCTTCTCCTGCCCCCAATCCCTCCCAGCATCAAAGTCTTTTCCAATGAGTCAACTCTTTGCATGAGGTGGCCAAAGTACTGGAGTTTCAGCTTCAGCATCATTCCTTCCAATGAACACCCAGGACTGATCTCCTTTAGGATGGACTGGTTGGATCTCCTTGCAGTCCAAGGGACTCTCAAGAGTCTTCTCCAACACCACAGTTCAAAAGCATCAATTCTCTGGTGCTCAGCTTTCTTCATAGTCCAACTCTCACATCCATACATGACCACAGGAAAAACCTTAGCCTTGACTAGACAGACCTTTGTTGGCAAAGTAATTTCTCTGTTTTTTTAATATGCTATCTAGGTTGGTCTGACAATATACAGCCTTGATGTACTCCTTTTCCTATTTGGAACCAGTCTGTTAACAGTTCCATGTCCAGTTCTAACTGTTGCTTCCTGACCTGCATACAGGTTTCTCACGAGGCAGGTCAGGTGGTCTGGTATTCCCATCTCTTGAAGACTTTTCCACAGCTTATTGTGATCCACACAGTCAAAGGCGTTGGCATAGTCAATAAAGCAGAAATAGATGCTTTTCTGGAACTCTCTTGCTTTTTTGATGACCCAGCGGATGTTGGCAATTTGATCTCTTGTTCCTCTGCTTTTTCTAAAACTAGCTTGAACATCTGGAAGTTCACGGTTCACATATTGCTGAAGCCTGGCTTGGAGAATTTTGAGCATTACTTTACTAGTGTGTGAGATGAGTGCAATTGTGTGGTAGTTTGAGCATTCTTTGGCACTGCTTAGAGTAGGTCATCTGAGCCCCACCTTCTTCCTCCCTATTGCCATTCTTCAGGGATGGCTCCCTCCTCCCATCCCTTCACCATCACACCACCGGCAGCCGCCTTTCTGAGCCCTGAGCCTGTGCTGCTGGAGGCTGGCCAAACTCCCAGCCCCTGCCCCTAAGGACAGAAGGGTCAGCAGAGCTGCCAGATTACACTCTTCAGATGCTGTTCAGCCCCCACTTCATCCCAAGTGAGGGGGAGCCCAGAAGGATGCTGCCTGTGAGAACAAAGGCCTTGGCAAGCTTGGGAATATTGGAACAAGGCTTAGGAAGAAGCCATCCTGGCTTTTGGGACAGCTCCCCAGGCTAGTCAAGAGGTGTGGGAGCAGCCTTCCTACGTGGGAGCTCGAACCCTGGCTCTGCCTCCGAAGAGCTGCCTCCATTTCTCCCATGAAGGATGGAGACAATTCTCTTCCCTCCTTCACTGTGCTATGAGGCTTGACAGAAGTGATGCAGAAGAAGCGTCTGCTGTGTCATAGGGGATGGGTCAGCCTCCCTAGGGAGCAGAGGTAATTGTCCCAGCCCACAGTGGTGGGGAGTGCTGCATCAGCATCTTGTAGATTCTTCCAAGAAGCTACAGACTTGTCAACAGGAGTTCAGAGAGGGGTAACTGCCCTCCAGAAAAAGTGGCCAAATGAGGTCAGATACAACTCCATTTGCAGAAATGCCTCAGCAAGCCCCAGGTGTTTCCTGGGGGATGTCAGCTTGGCTAAGGGGCAAGCCCTCCCAGTGGGGAGGTTTCTGTCTCTGGGCCTTTGTCGCTCTTGATCCTGGGGAGTCAAAACGGTAGAAGTGTGTCTGCTGACTGACCTGTCTGCTGGGCCTTGGGTGAGCCCACACACTGCCTCCTGAGGGGCTGTGTCCTTCTGCTGGAGCTTGGAGGTCATTAAGTCATTAAAAAGGAGGGAAGATTTTACTTGGGAAGAAATAAAGAAACTGATTTTGAGAAAGTGAGTCATCAGCACGAAATGTCTAGCTGAACCTTCTGGTAGCAAAGACAGCTTTTTTTTTTTTTTTCCTGTAGGTTCATTCTGCAAGCAGGCAGCATGGGAAGCACTGCCTCTGCCTCCTTTAGTGGAAAGGCAGACCCACACCCCAGGACCACCTTCCCCTTCAGTGATGTCTGGACAGGTAGATACACAGGAGGCCTCCTTACTGGAGAAGGGCAGACAGGCCAGGCACAGGGAACTCTGTACTGAAGGCCCCCCTGGGCTAAGGTGGGCAGGCCTGGGAAGCCGAGCCTTTGGTTCAGGCTCCTGATTCACTCTGAACCCAGAGGCCACATGCTAGGACTCTCCACTAGAGAAAGCCTGAGACCTGGCCAGGTATTTATGGAAACAGAATTGTGTGGCCTCATTTGGTCACCTTCCTGGACAGCGTCAGGAGGCAGAGGAGAGATAACTAATGCCCAAGCCCTAAAGATGGGCTCCCAGATGCTCCTGGCTGTGGGTCAATGAACATTACTTGGGCTCCCTTAGTTTATGGCTGGGGAAACTAAAGCTTGAGGGCGAAGGCAACTTGCCGACAGGCTGTACCTCACAGCACCCGCTGCAAGTGTCGCCCTGAACGGGTGTCCTTTCCTCAAGGGCTGAAGAGGCCAGTCCTCCCAGTCAGCATCTAATTCCCACAGGAAAACCTAATCTCGACATAACTTCACACACGCTGCACGTCTGAGCCTCTGTACCCTACAGGTGTGGTGATCCTGCGCCTGGCTGCGGATGGGACACACACACTTAAGCTGAATGCCTAATCCTGCACAGAATGCTGGGTCTTTCCAATCACCTGCCCATTCCTCCTTTGGGGGTTATGAGGCCCACAGAGCTCCCTTGTGACTTTCCACAGAAATCCTCACTGTCATAAAAATAGATTGCTCAAGCATTTGGATGCAGAGTTTTCACTCTCTTTCTAAATTGAGGAAATCCTTATAATATAGTGTTAGCTGCATGGTTGTGAAAACCGAATGCAAGAGGGAGCAGAGCAAGGGACAGCAGGCCTGGCTCCTTAGTCAATGGTGACTGCAAGGCCAGGGCCATGAGGCCTTGGGCCTGGCATCTGGGATGCTATTCACCTGACCAGTCAAAAAACACTTGCAGGTAGAACCCTCCCACACGGCTGGTGGGAATGTAAGTTGGTACGGCCACTATGGAAAACAGTATGGCGCTTCCTCAAAAAATTAAAAATACTGTTGCCATATGATCCAGCAATCCACTTCTGGGCATATATTCACAAAATTCCAATTCAAAAAGATACATGCACCCCAGTGTTTACAACAGCGCTATTCACAATAGCCAAGACATTGAAGCAAACTAAATGCCCATCGACAGAGGAATGGATAAAGAAAACTTGGTATACACAATGGAATACTACTCAGCCATAGAAAAGAATGAAATCACACCACTTGTAGCAACATGAATGGACCTAGAGATTATCATACTAAGTGAGGTAAGTCAGAAAGAAAAAGACAAATACCATATGTTATCACTTAAGAGTGGAATCTAAATGTGACAAATGAACCTATTTATGAAATAGAAACAGACTCACAGACGTAGAGAACAGAATTGGGGTTGCCAAAGGGTGGAGCAGGGGGAGGAATAAGCAGTTGGAGTTTGGGATTAGCAGATACAAACTATTATATAGACAATGGATAACCAACGAGGTACTACTGTATCGCACAGGGAACTATATTCAATATACTGGAATAAACCACAATGGAAAAAGATATTGAAAAAAAAGAATGTCCATATGTGTGTATAACTGAATCACTTTGCTATACACCAGAAATTAACACAACATTGAAAATCAGCTATACTTCAATAAAAAATGATACTCCCAGGTAAGGGCATGCCCTTTGGAAACATGGCTCTAACTGTAAACCATCAAAAGTTTAGAAACATCAAACCCAAACATTCCCTCAACCCCTGTTTTACAAACACACTTGCTGAGGCTGAGAGAATCAGGTCAGTTCAAGACACTTTTTCTGACTCTCTTCAGAGACTGACAGTCCCAACTAAGTGCTCCTTTTCCAAAAGAAACATGAAGGCATCACTATACCAGCCCCTTACACTTTCCTGACAAGTCAAGTAATAACATTTACCTGGAACTTTCTTCAAGCAGACCTGGTGTGAGCATCCCAAGCCTATGGGGCTTGCTCCAGGGTCAAGTTGCTGTATTTGACCCCCTCTTCCCGATAATTATATCCATGAAGTTGATGGGAGTTATGTCTCCTGACCATTTGCTCATTTCAAATACCATCCAAGGCTTACACTTGGGCAAAGCAGAACTTTTGAAAAGGTAAGCTGAGAGTGCCATGGACAAAGGCCATGGCTAATATCAGGTTCCTAGTGGCTTCCCTGGTGGCTTACACGGTAAAGAAACTGCCTGCAGTGTAGGAGACTCAAGTTTGATCCCTGGATCGGGAAGATCCTCTGGAGAAGGGAATGGCTACCCACTCCAGTATTCTTGCCTAAAGAATCCCATGGACAGACGAGCCTGGTGGGCTACAGTCCATGGGGTCACAAAGAGTCAGACACAACTGAGTGACTATCACTTTCACTTTAGCTTTCAACATCAGGTTTGATGTACCGGGCAGGCAGAGGCCAGACCATACCCCTCAGGCCAGCAGGCTGGCAGGAATAGGAAAACAGCAGTGGCTCTGCTTGCTCTCACTTTGAGGCATGTCAAGCCATGTTGTGGGGTCTGATACCTCTCTTGTTGCAAAGTGTTAGAGAAGATGACTCTTGAGCTAGGGTTAGCAATTCCTCTTCCTTCATTGTCAATTCTACTGCAACCAGTGGATTCGAATCATATGTGTACCTCTCGAAAAGGAAGGGGACACTGAGGAGAGAGGAAGCAGGAGAAAGAAGCTCACTGTTCCACTGGATGCCAGTGCTTACAATCTGCCTGCCCTGGGCCCCTGCAGGCCTTTTCTGGATGGGCCACCTCCATATTTACCTCACTGCTTCAGCTCAGAAAATTTGTGTGGACTTGGCAGGGTGGGGACGGGTGGGGACAGGCACCAAAGCTGGCTTGGAGCAACCAAA
>SJYT01074936.1:272247-289737 GCA_006410635.1 Cephalophus harveyi
TTGCATCTGAGTGATTTTAGGGGTCCCTCACTGGCTGATAGAAGCTGCAGCCATGGAGGCCTGTTTCTAATCACACATCTCACAGAGGAGAGAAAGTGTCATCATAGGGGAGGGTTCCAACAAGGACTAAACCACTGTGTGCCAGGGAATGCCTCCCAGAGGGAGGAGGCCAAAGCCAAGTGCTATGGGGCCACCCTTTCTGGGAAGCTAGGACTGCTCAGATCCTGGCTGATTGTCATTTTGGGGCTCTGCAGACCCCTGAAGTGAGGCTGGGTTTCCATGGGTTTCTGCAAGTCATCTTGTTCCAGGGCTCTCTGTGGGCTTGGTGGCCCTACCTGATCTATTCCAGAGAAAGGGTTGGCAGGACTTATCCCAGGCCCCTGGGGAAGACAGTCTAGGCTGACCTTATGATGTGTAATAAGAACCAGGACAGGCTCCGAAGGGCTCTGCAAGCCTGAGGCAGCCTTGGGATTCCTAGCAACAGTGGAGGCCTTGCAGTTGTCAGATTGGTCTGGAGCCTCTGCCCACCGGGGACATGCTGATGACAACATGGATTCACCTAGAGACTATCACACTAAATAATGTAAGTCTGAGACTTCCCTGGTAGTATCAGTGGTTAAGAACCCACTCTTCCACTGCAGTGGGAACAGGTTTGATCCCTGGTTGGGGAACTAAGATACCACATGCATGTGGCACTATAAAA
The DNA here is from genome assembly GCA_006410635.1 of Cephalophus harveyi. Classification (NCBI taxonomy): domain Eukaryota; kingdom Metazoa; phylum Chordata; class Mammalia; order Artiodactyla; family Bovidae; genus Cephalophus; species Cephalophus harveyi. Next base: position 272,951 of record SJYT01074936.1, read on the forward strand.
AAATTTTTTTTAATGTTCTCTAAATAAAGTAAGTCTGCCATGGTGCAATTCCACTTTCTTGCTTGCTTTCTCACTTTCTTTTCAGTTAACACATTTTAGATTCAGTATTCTCTTCACAAAGAACATATGCCATTAGCAGCCACAAGATAAATTCCTTCTTTCTTCCTCTCTCGTCAGCTTGTGCCATCAAGGATTCCAAAAGGCCTCCACGGAGAGCCTGGGCCAGTCGTGAGATGCCTTGTTTCTCTGACATCCTTCTTCTTGACTTTGAGCTCTTATATAGCTCAGGTAGGTTGAATAATAACCTTCTAAAGATGCCCCCATCCCAATCCCTAGAACCTGTGAATAGGTTACTTTATATGTGATTAAATTAATGATCATAAAAGATGGAGAATGATCCAGGATTATCTGAGTGGGCTAAGTGTTAACACAAGGGTCCTTAAAATGTGAAAGTGTCAGAGAAGGAGATGTAATGATGGATGCAGAGATCAGAATGATGCCTTGCCTGGCTTTGAAGATGGAAGAAGGGGCCACAAGTCAATGAATGCTGTGGCTTCTGAAAGCTGGAAAGGGCCAGGAATTGATATTCCTCCAGGGCCACTGGCGGGAACACTTTCTTGCCCACACCTTGATTTTTGCCCAGTGCAACTAATTTTGGACTTCTGACCTCTGAGACTATAAGATAATAAAGGTGTGTTGTTTTTAAGCCACTAAACGTGAGGCAATTTGCTACAGTAGCAATAGGAAATGGACACGGTGGCTAATGGTGTTTAAACACCAACCAACAGCTGTCACTGGTAGAAGAAATGTGCTAGAGTGGACAGGGTAGGCAAGCAACCCTGGGTTCAAATCCCAATTCCTCTGCTTCCTGGAATTGGGACCTTGGGTAAAATCACTTCACTCCTCTGAGCCTCAGTTTCCTCATCTGTAAAATGGCAAAATAAAATCACAATTTTCAGATATATAGTTTAGTTAATAGTATTGCACCAACATTGATTACCTGATTTTGATAACTGTACCAAAGTAACATAAGATGTTACCATTAGGACAGCTGAGCAAAGCGATGTGAACTCTCGTACTGCTTTTAACAGCTTCTCTAAAATCATGTCCAATTTGAATATATTTATTTATGTCAATTAAAATATTATTTTCAAAACTTTAAAATCACAGTCCTTAAGGATGTTGTCAGGGCTGTAGTTAAGTTCTTTGTATTAATAGAAAGAATAACAGTCCCAGCTGTGACTAGTGCCTACCGTTGCTATTAGATGACAGGCTGCCTTCAGAAACATTACAGAGAAAGCACTTTCTTCCTTGGTGAATCCATCAAAAATACCAAATAAGCAAGGAAGAAGGGATACGCTACTGGATGATATCCTTGCCAGGTCTGGGTTGGAATTGAACCAGTTGGTATCAAATACAGCCCAGGTGAAGAGTGATGGGTACTCATGGGGGATCTTGTTCTGGGGGAGCCTTGCTGGCAGCTATCCAATTCGGCCAGCCTGTGGTAAGGACAGCCATTACCCCTGTAGGGAGGAGTAGCCCTGGCTCCCAGCCACTCAGCCCTTGCAGGCTACATCTGGGCCGGAGATAATCCCGAAGGTTTCTTTGAATGTTCATCATCAACAGACTTTTACTGGCCTTTTCTTTCTTAACATAAGCAGTTTATCATGCAGCTCTCAGGACCTGGAGGAATGTTTGCTCTTTAACCAAGATTCTTTGCTTTTAAAAGTCCTATTGTGGGTTCAGGGCCCTTAAACTCGGAACAGACTGCCTCAGTCTAGACTTGTGTCTCCCAATCTAGAGTGAACTCTGTGTACCGGAAGGTGTTCAGAAGCCTGAGTCTTGTTGGCCAGGCCCCGGGAGAGCAGGGGTTAGAAAGCACCGTCCTCCCCAATCCCTTCATTCAAGATGGCATTTCTGCCATCCTAGAGATGACACAGACTGAGACAGGAGTGCCCAGAGGAGGGCTGGGGCCCAGGACCCCAGTGGGGCTGACGAGGCCTTGCTTGAGCTGGTCCTGTACTGTCACCTCACCAGGCCTCAGTTCCGGGCCCTCTAAAGTTCCTGATCTCCACCTTTGCAGGCACATCTCGGGCTCACGCACCCCTGCCCCACCCTTCCAAACACAGGCTCATGTGGTCTTTCCTCCCAGGAATGCTCCAACTCGCCTGCCTCAGGCCGAGTGAGCAGCCCTGCCCCACCCTGGCCTTTAGTGCGCAGGATGAAGATTACTTGAAGACCTGCCCTCCATGGGTGGTGGGTTCCTGGAGGACAGACCCCAGGCCTCTGCCCCCAGCTCCTGGCACAGACAAGGGGACATGAAATGACGGATGAGATGGGGGAGCCGGCGAGCGGGGGTGGGGCTGCAGGAAGGTGGAGCCCTGGCCACTCTGCAGCAGCCCAATTCCGGAGTACTCTCCAGGGCCACCTGCCATTTGTCACATCCATAGGCGACGAATCAGGAGTGAAATAAGACAGATTTCTATGTATGGAGTGACTCATGCAGGGGCTTTTATACTGTCGATGACAAAAATAGCCCGAATGCGTGGAGGCCCCCTAGGGAGGGATGACATCATGCTGCTGCTGCTGCTGCTGCTAAGCCGCTTCAGTCGGGTCCGACTCTGTGTGACCCCATAGACGGAAGCCCACCAGGCTCCCCCGTCCCTGGGATTCTCCAGGCAAGAACACTGGAGTGGGTTGCCATTTCCTTCTCCAATGCATGAAAGTGAAAAGTGAAAGTGAAGTCGCTCAGTCGAGTCCAACTCTTAGCGACCCCATGGACTGTAGCCTACGAGGCTCCTCCATCCATGGGATTTCCCAGGCAAGAGTACTGGAGTGGGCTGCCATTGCCTTCTCCGGACATCACGCTAGCCTCTGTGAAATCACTGATTTGTGTTGGGCGGGGGGAGGTGAGTTACACTGTTATCTATGCAGAGGACAGGGAGGCCTGGCGTGCTGCGATTCATGGGGTCGCAAAGAGTCGGACACGACTGAGCCACTGAACTGAACTGAACTGAAAGGCCAGCCTGCATCTTCCCATCTGCCCAGGTCCCAGAGGCTGCAGGCCCCACTGGCAAGGAACAAGCACCAGGTCCCTTGCCAGTTGACCCAGCCCAGGGGCTTGTGAGGACAGTAGAAGGCTTGCTTCCCAGGCATTGAGCCGTGGCCCCCTCTGGACTCCTTGTGTGCAGTTGCTCAGTCATGTCTGACTCTTTGAGACCCCAGAGACTGTAGCCCACCAGACTCCTCTGTCCATGGGATTTCCCAGGCAATACTGGAGTGGGTTGCTATTTCCTTCTCCAGGGGATCTTCATGGGCCCTCCCATCTATCTCGTCTCAGGACAGAGGGATGATGCTTTCCTTGGGGCCTTCTGAGCAGCTTGATATTCAAGCATCTTCACAAATTCATCTCTGAGCCTGCCTGCTGCAGAGACAGGCAGGCCAGGACCATCTCAGAGAGTATCGCCAAACGATGCTCCAGCTGCACGGCAAAATCATAGGCACATGGTGAGGCCTCTGTGTTAAAAGACTTGGTTGTGATAGGGCAATGTGAGGCTGCTCTGCTTTCTTTCCTCCACAAGGGGCTTAAAATGCACCTGCTCTGCCGCTTCTCTAGACCTGGCTGGTTTCACCTCCTCCCAGATAAATCAATCCCAGGCAGCCATCCCCCATGAGGTGAACGGGAGGCAGCAGGTGAAAGAATCTTTGAGGGAGATGCAGGAAAGCGAGCCTGCAGCCCTAGGACTGCCAGCAGCCAGTACTGAGTGGAATCAGGGAGGTAGTCCCTGAGCTGAAGCCCTGGTCCCCATATGGCAGGTTTCTGGTACCCCAGGGACTTCCCTACTGCTGAATAATGCTTTCCTGCCTTTCAGTGTGTTTGTCTTGCTCACCTCCCAATTTTCTGGGCTTCATCTGCCCTTCATCTCCAAGGACGGGGCAGGAGAGAAGCCTCAGGAGAAAACACCTGTGGCATGACACCTCCCCAACCAGGCTGTTGGATGGGAGGTTACATGAGAGCCGGGAGCCTGGACCCGGAGCAGTGGAGCCTGACTTGCAGACAGCCCTGTGCCAACAGGTGGGTGACCCCAGGGCAATCATAATGAGTTTTCCAGCCTTGCCTTCCCTACTGTCAAATGGAGATGGAGCTCCTGGTTAGACCACCCTGTGGCCGCCCCCAGAAGACCTGTCACCCTGGGCCCTCCTTGTTTTTTGTTGACTGACTTTCTGACCCCAGCAGACCTGGAAGTGCCCTCAGAGACTGGCTACTCTGTCAGTCTCATTTTACAGAGAAGGAAACTGAGGTCCAGAGGACAGGATCGGCCTGAGGTGCCCCCAGGCAGGAACTGACTTCCTCTCATCTCTCTTTTCTTAAAATGAAACTTTTAATTTTCATTTAATAGTAGATTCACATGCTGTTGTAAGAAATAACACAGAGAGATGGTGTGTACCCTTGACCCCCAGGGAGACCAATCTCATTTTTGAAAGTGAGTCTGGAGTTGGGGTATGTATGTGTGCTGCTGCTGCTGCTGCTAAGTCGCTTCAGTCGTGTCCGACTCTGTGCGACCCCATAGACGGCAGCCCATCAGGCTCCCCCGTCCCTGGGATTCTCCAGGCAAGAACACTGGAGTGGGTTGCCATTTCCTTCTCCAATGCAAGAAAGTGAAAAGTGAAAGTGAAGTCGCTCAGTCGTGTCCGACCCTCAGCGACCCCATGGACTGCAGCCTTCCAGGCTCCTCCATCCATGGGATTTTCCAGGCAAGAGTACTGGAGTGGGGTGCCATTGCCTTCTCCGTGTATGTGTGCTAGTACAGGGGAAATGGGAACAAGCACGTCTGATATGCTTGATCCAGAGCTGACATTGCAGCTTTTTGGAGCATCCAAGGCTATGGAGAAAGGGAATTCTGAGTAGCCCATGTTGCCCTTTGACCCATTTCATTCCTTCTGGGCCTTCTCCTAAGCCACCCCTGCTCCTGAGCCCACCAGCTGGCATTTGAAGAACAGGAGGCTGCTAGATCACTCAGCATCATCCTGCATCAGAGACTACCCCAGAACCCCCAACCAGGCAGCTGTTTGCCCTGGCAGCCAGAGGGGTCCACCCAGCTGAAACATGGGCATCAGGTATCACTAGGTTTCCATGGGAAACATGCTTCTGTCCAAGTCCCCACAGACACCTCTGATTTCCACTGCCTGTCATTAATCAGGAAGACCAGCTCTTGACTGTCAGGCCTCCATGGTCAAGTCTCATCTTTATTTCTCTCCAAATTTCTAAACACCAGTAAGTGATTCAAGTTCATCTTGCCAGACAATATTTTTGGCTACAAAAACAAGCAAACAACAACAATAGCAACAACTAATCTGTGGTCCTCTTTCTTAGGGTGGCCAGAGGCCCATCGATAACCTCTGCAGGATTAACACGATTTCAATTAGCTTTTCAGAGTCATGGGCAGTCATCTCCACTTGACTTTTTATCACTACCATCAGGAGAAAGCTCCCCAAAGGGCTTCTAATGAGTCCCACTTGGTTGGTGTAAATGAGCCTCACAGGTGGTGCCTGAGTACAGAGGAACCTGGGCAGAAAAGGGCACATGGGCATGGGTATCTATGGTGGGAGCCCAGCTCTGTTTACTTCTCTCAGCCTCCAAGGGCCTGGATGGCACTGTCCAGGGGAGCATTCTGTGATAATGGAAATGTTCTAGATCTGAGCTATCCCCCGAGTAGGCACTAGCCACTTGTGCCTCTGTAGCACTTGGCATGAGGCTGGTGCAACTGAGGAACTGGATTTTTAATTCTATTTAAAGTCAAATTGGAAGGATTGATGCTGAAGCTGAAACTCCAATACTTTGGCCACCTCATGCAAAGAGTTGACTCATTGGAAAAGACCCTGATGCTGGGAGGGATTGGGGGCAGGAGGAGAAGGGGAAGACAGAGGATGAGTTGGCTGGATGATATCACCAACTCGATGGACATGAGTTTGAGTGAACTCCGGGAGTTGGTGATGGACAGGGAGGCCTGGTGTGCTGCGATTCAAGGGGTCACAAAGAGTCGGACACGACTGAGCGACTGACCTGAACTGAAAGTCAAATTGGGCACACTATCCATAGCAACTACTATCATGCGAGAGAGCAGATGTCCAAGCGGAGCTCTGGAACTTTCCCAACCCTGCCACAGCCCGTGCCTCCCCAGGCCTGACAATGGGCGCTTCCTTTCTGTACACTTTGCTTTTTCTTGCTGAAGATTTGGTCAGGCCCTAAACACAGCTCTCCTCACATAAGCTGAGCAAAAGGCATAGCCCAGCCTGGCCAAGCAGGAATGCTGACATCCAAGGACTTTGACCCAGTGCAGTGCGGGAGAAGGGAGAAAAGAAGGGGAAAAAGTGATCCCAGAGGGAGGGTGGGAGGTGGGCCTAGCACCGGAAAGTGGTGCAAAGTGGAAAGAAGAGGGGATGGGGGGTCAGATAGATCTGAATACGAATCTCAGTGTGGCCCTGTGTTAGCTGCGGGTATGCAGCTAAGCTTTCTGGGCCTCAGTTTGCTCAGAAAACAAGATGCTGGGAATAATTGAAGGTAGGAGGAGAAGGGGACAACAGAGGATGAGATGGTTGGATGGCATCACTGACTCAATGGACATGAGTTAAGTAAGCTCCTGGAGTTGGTGATGGACAGGGAAGCCTGGTGTGCTGCAGTCCATGGGGTCACAAAGAGTCAGACACGACTGAGTGACTGAACTGAACTGAACTGTCTTCATGTTTTAGGGCTTACACGGGGAACTGGTCAGATAAAAAGTTACATATAAAGCACCTAGTTCACACCTGGATCAATGAGGGCCTCACTACAAAGCAGAGCTTCTGAGCATGAGAAGCATAGGCTGAATCAGACCTCGGAAGAGAAGCACAGATTGGCCACGGCGGTTCAGAGATGTGACTGAGGAGTCTCAAGCAGGCAGGGGAGCAGGTAACCTCAAGAGAGGGCAGGCTGGGCACGCAGGCTGAACACAGATCACAGAGGGCCTTGGAGGGTGCATCTGGACTCCAGCCTCTGGGGTGCAGGGGCCGTGGAACCATCTGAGTGAGGGAGTAATACGGGGCGAGCTGGGCTGAACAATACAGCCAACAGAAAATCAGGAAGAGGTTTGAGAGGCTCATTCTATGGGGCCACTGGAGGAGATGCCCCGGGAGTTGAGAGCCCTGGGAAACCCCCAGGGGAGAAGAGCCAAGTGGAGCCCGCCTTGGTGGCTGCCCAGACACCACAGGAGGACACTGTCACAGCCGAGCCACTGTTGGCAGAAAAGTGACCCTGGGGAGCCCCTAGGTTACTGACTGCAACTTCCACTTACTGAAGGGCCTGAGTTCTCACTCGTACCGCAGGGTTCCTCTTGTGACATTTAGGGCCAAACTCACACCAAGGGGGACCAAGGGCATCTGGTTCCTGTACCTGAGCTGGGCTGCTGCTCCAGGGGCAAACCGAATACACCCTGTAGCCCTGGCTCCGGTGGACATTCCAGAGAATTTGCTTCCGGAGGAGATAACGCTAGGGTCGTGCTCCTTGGAGGCGCAGGTACAGGCAGGGTCAGAGGTGGGGTCCCAGGAGACCAGGCCCTGCAGGGAGACTTGAGGGCCCAACAGCATGAACTGAGTGTCCTGGCAGTCAGGGAAGCCAGGGCAAGGAGCAAGCTCAAGAACTGGGTCCCAGGCTAGGTGTCTGCCTCCCTCTCCTGCCCTGTCTCCCACCCGAGGCTCTCTGCTATTGCTCAGCGCCCAAACCTCTGCCTCCTGGGAGCTGACTTCCTGAGCGGCAGGCTGCTGGTTGGCTCCAGGGCCTCGTGACTGGGAGCCCCATCTGGCCACCTGTCAGTCCCCGTTGCAAGTGACAGGGAAGAGGGTTTGAGAGCCTGGGCGCGTGTACGAAGAGCAGACTGTAGGTGGAGCTGAAGAGGCCTCAGCTTAAGTGATGGGGAGGCTGGGGGATTTGGGAGCCTGGCAGGGCTTGAGCCTCTAGAAAATACTGCGGATGAACCCCAAGGGCCTTTAACCTCATTCCGTTTCCTAAAAAGGCCATTTCTTTTTAAACAAGCACTCCTCACAGGCCCTCCCATTGAGAAGCTGGCAGGCCCTTGTGGGGAACGAAGTGCCATCTCCTTTGCGCAGCAAGCCCCCAGGAGCTGGTATCCACAAGAGGCTTGGCACGACCCTGAGATGGCATGAGCTCTTATTCTCTGGTAGCAGCACATGCTTTTATGGGCTGAGAGAGCCAAGACTTTGATAGGTCGCTGGGGAATGGGCCTCACACACATCTAGAATGTTCTGGTTGGTGCCAAGCTATTTTTTGATTTTTGTCTCATGATCAAATCACGCAGCCAAAAATACACACAGCGTTCCAACTTCTAACATGAGTATCACTTTACCCTGGTAACAAATATGATCATTTAAGAAATAGGATAAAGAACACATTTGTGTATCTGGTTTTTGCATATACCGCAAGACATATAAACATGAGAGCTTGTCAGAGATGCTAAGGGACCTTAAGGCCAAACTCTGCCCTTTTGTGATGGGTAAGCTGAGTCCTAGAACAAATGAATACAGGCAGCATCCTTTGAATTTGGGTTGTACCTCAAGATTTAGAAAACTTTTCACCATCTCTTGAATTTTCACTCCTCCAATGAGAGGCAGGCTGTACAGTGGATAAGAGCTAGTGATTGGGAGCCAGACCCCTGGAGCTAGAAACTTACTCATCGTGTGAGCTGGGGCAAGTCTCTTAATCTCTGAGCCTCGTGGGGATGATAATAGAACCTATTTCCTTAGGTTTGTTGTCAGGGTTCAAGGAAATAATACATATACCGTGTTTAGAACAATGTCTGCCTCACACTATGGACTATAAAAGCACTAGCTATTTCTTTAAAAAAAAAAATCTTATCTGTATCCACAAAAGCCTCTTAAAGTGGGAAGAGCAAGATTATTATTCCATTTGACAGATCATAAAATTGAGGTTTGGGGCAAAACAGCGATTTGCTTGATTTTATATAGCTAGTCAATGGTCAAGCCAGGAATCAAACCTAAATCTTTAGATTCAATTCCTGGGGCCCTTTCCATCAGACTGGCCATGTCCTGTGACGACTCTCCAGCCTGCTCATCCACCTAACATATGAGTCAAAGAAACATCTTTTTTCCACCAATGTTGCAGTAAGGAAAACACTGATTTTTAAATATTTCTGTGAAGATCTGAGGTGGCTTACAATGAAGACACAGATTAAAGAGGGCAGTGGGACTAAGCCATTAAGAAAGCAGTCAGAAACATTCAGAGAAAGGAGTCGTTTCACTGAGCCCTGGGTTCAAGGTCATTGAGATCAAAATACGCTTGGCTCTTAGCTTCCTGGCATCTGGAACACAGGGACCATGGGGCCAGATTCTGACTAGTATTGTTAATATGAAATTTTCTGGATTCAGAACTGACCAGGGATGGCAGGGGTTTGGAAGGCTGTATTGCATCACTGCTAAGCCTGCCCCAAGGTGGGGCCATACAAAGGAAAGGAAGGCCCACGCATGCCCAAAGGCTCCACATCAGAGATGCCATGGGCGTGCAGATCCAGGCCTGCCCTGGGGCCACCCATGCTGCAGACCTCTGAAGCAGCTTGGTTCTACTTTCTGTCTCCGGCTGGAACGCTTTTAGTGCAGGCCTGTGACAAGCCAGTTCCAGCAGGGCTGCAGAGGTCAAGGAGCTGAAAAGCCATGCTTCAGCAGCTGGCCAGGCAGCAGCAGCACAGAGAAGGAGGCTGCTGGCCCTGCAGGGAAGACAATGAACTTAGTTCCAAGAGTGTTGGAAGCCCCGTCCTGTTGTAGGCAGGCAGTCGTGCTGGGCTACAAGGCTCGGCAGTTCTCTGCTCTTCACCCGCCTCAGCCACCTGGACCCTGAATGGAGCCCAGGCTTCCTCCCACCTGTGCCAGGGCTGGGTCACAGTGGATAAGGAAACACCAAGGTGTTGGTAGAGTAGACAGGCTACAAGGGCTTGGAACTCAGGTATCTTTAAAGACAGCGCTTCATCAAAAAATACGTATATACTGTTTGGGGTTGAATGGAATTCCCCTAAAATTCATATAGTGGAGTCCTGACCCCCAGGACCTCAGAATGGAATCATTTTGGAAATAGGGTCACACAGATGTAACAAGTGAACATGAAACATCATACTGGAGCAAGATGGTCCCTCATCCTCCATGACTGGTGTCCTTATAAAAAGGGGAAACGTGGACACACACACACACACAGAACCGCATGGGAAGATGAAGACAGATGGGGTGATGCTTCTACAAGCCAGGAAACACACAAGGTGGCCAGTAAACCACCAGAAGCTGGGAGAGAAGCCTGGGACACATTCTCCCTCTCAGCCTTTGAAGGAACTAACCTGCCCACACCTTGAACTCAGACTTCGAGCTTCTAGAACCAGGAGAGAATAAATTTCTGTGGTTTAAACCTCCCAGTTTGTATTATAGCAGCCCCAGTAAACTAATACATATACGCATGCACACACACACACACACACACACACCCACATCTGCCATATAGTAAAACCATCACAATATTGCAAAGCAAATATTCTCAAATTAAAAATAAATTAATTAAACAACAACAACAAATCCCCTTTAGGTGACATAGACAGCAAAGAATCTGCCTGCAGTGCAGGAGACCCAGGTTCCATCTCTGGTCAGGAAGATCCTCTGGAGGAGGGCACAGCAACCCACTCCAGAATTCTTGCCCGGAGAATCCCAAGGACAGAGGAGCCTGGCAGGCTACAGTCCATGGGGTCACAAACAGTCGGACATGACTGAGCGACCTACACTTTCACTTTCGCCTTCACCAGGCCTGAAACACAGACAGACACATTTCCCAGAGAAGCAGAGCCTGGCCAGCCCCGTGTGTGCAAAACATTAGCAGGTTTAAATCAGCTTCCTATTTCTATCTGACTTGGACGCAGATGCATAATGAAAACACACCCCACCTTTCCACACTGCTCTCTAGACGCATGGGCACTTCTGTATTCACAACATCGCTTAAGCCCCTATCAGATCTGAGCAGGTGCAGACAGTAAAAGGTGGGTGCTACGTGCCTGTGGAATGAGCGGCAGCCTAGCGTGGGGCTTGGTGGATGCCCTCATGGAGACTTGCCGTTCTCTAGATGAGGACGTCGGGCTGAGAGATGGTGGGGAAGCTGGAAGCTGCTGGTCTGGCTGACTCTGTGACCTGGCTGGGTACAATCCCTCAATGCTGTCCCATCTGGGTGACCTCCAGAGATGATGACTGGAACAAGTGGCCAGGTTGACAACTTGCCCTCATCCCCCAGGAGATGCTTGTGAGGAATGACCCCAAATGCTCAGCACCCAGTAGGTGGGCCAGTAATCCATGCAGGAAGTCCCCTGGCTTGGGGCCTAGCTCCCAGAAGTTATTTAGAAGCGGTCTCAGTTCCTCCTGAAACTCTTAGGGGCTGGTGAACAGCAATCATCCAGGAATGCTCCGGTGACACCTTCCCTCTTGCCTAGAGCTGGCCTGGAGCCCGGATGGCCCATTGCAGGTGACAGGAATCCTGGCAACGAGTCAGCCTTGGAAACTTTCAGGGCTTGACAGAAGAGAGTCTATGGAAGCAGCAGTCTTTCTGGCCTGGGATACTACCTCTGCCCAGGGGAGGGGTGCTCAGTGGCCCCACCTGCTGGAGCCATTGGCATAGCTCACCAACCTGTAAGAACTCAGCCCCAGACCAGGGTTGGCCAACGTTTTTGGCACCAGGGACCAGTTTCACGGAAGACAATTTTTCCATGGACAGGGGATGGCGGGGGGCAGGGGTGCGGTGGTTTCGGACAACACACTGATTGTGCACTTCATTTCTATTATTATAACATTAGTTCCCCTCAGATCATTAGGCGTTAGATCCTGGAATTTGGGGACTCCTGCCCTAGAGGATAGTTAAGGGGACAGAGGGAAATCTTCCTAGAGAGAAACAAATCATTTCCTCTAAGCACTGTAAGCTCTGGAGATTTGCAAGGGAACAGCATGGACGCTAAACTAACATGCTGGGGAGGAAGGCAGGTGCCAGGCTAAATAAAGAAATGTGAGGACATACACAAACACACTTCTTTATTTCCACGGGGAGACACAAATGTATATTAATGAGGATTCTGAATGCCAAGAAATCAAATAATGACATAAACATCACATAAACACCAAAGCCCCAGAGTTGGCTGTGCTCATTTGCTGTGGAAGGAACAGAGGGTTTTGAGTGTCTGCCCTGTTCTGCAGCCCTCCAAGCCTTCACAAGACAACTGCTCTGGGACTTGGTGTTCTACATGAGAAGCTCCTGGCTTCAGCCCTTCACACTGGGGAGAAACCCTAGGAAGGCACTGCCAGTGGCAAAGGCACACCAGCAAGGATGTGAGCTGGGATTCATACTAGGGGCAAGGAGCTCTGTATTTAAGTCTTGAGGCAAGTTGGCTTCTTAACCCCAAGGGGCACACAGATATTCAGATATGGCAAGACATGTGGTGGGGACATGGGGACTAATGAGGACAGCCTCGCCATATGAGGCCCAAACATGAGAGAACAGGTCCTCCTGGATGGCATGGGAGGACATAGGCATAAGTAGCTACCCCCGTCCATGCCTATGCCCACCTTTGGCCTGCCAACCAGATAGGCATAGATGGGCCAAGTGCACCAAGACCACACAATCCTGGTGTGGGCCTATGGGAGTTATCCAGCTCTTTTTGGCTGCCAAACATCTTAACTCCATTCCCAGGTCTGAGGAAGTTGAAAGCACCGATTACTCTCCTAGCTTCCTGTCGAAGCTAGAGCAGGTGTATGACTTAGGCTTAGGCCATTAGATTTGGGGTCATTGCTAATGTTGACGAGAAGCAGGGCCAGCAAAGGATCTGCCACAACATCTCAATTCCTGGAGCAACTGATGCTAGTAGACAAGCTACAAGGTCTGCTGCTCAGTGGTGCCAACAGAGGTATCCTTGTTAGACTAATTCTGGACCATGATTTTTTCTGTGGATCTAGCCACATGGTCAGCAAGCCAGGTTCTCTAATCCCCCCAGCAATTCCGTGAGCTACTCAATATCCTTCCTATAAACTCCTTTGTCGAAAGGCCCCACATGTTCCACTCATTCTTCTGATTCTGTGTTCTTTCAGATCTTACCCCAATAATCCCTATTATCTTATTAGATCTTTAATATTTTAGAGAAATTGTTCTTTAAACTTTTAACTAGGTTTTTTATTTCTCTTCAGTGGAGAAATCCTCCACTATCAAAAGTGGAAGCCTCAACGTTTCAACTCTGATTTTCCCATCAAGGTCAGGCAGCCTGGGATTCAGCAAGCCTCTAATATAGCCCTTATCACATTTCTTTTTGATAGTCCATTTATCATTATAATAGGAACTCTCTGAGCAAATGAACAAGGTCCAATTTATTTCTACATTCTCAGCACTTAGCACAGTGCCTGGCTCAAAACAAATATGCGAGAAATGTGGTTAGGATGAATGGAGTACTTAGACTGTGGTTCTTAGAAGAGAAATTTGTGTTGGACTTCAAAGGATGACTAGGTTGTGGAGAGAATAGGAAAGGATATATATCCATTCAAGTTCTCAACAAGGATTTATGGTCCTCTATCATTCAGGGCTCTTACCTTAAAGCAACAGAAACTAAATCTGGATGATTTTTTGAAGAAAGAAAGAATGAACTGGAAAATAAGTTAAGAAAATAGAATATGCACAGAAAAACAACTGAACTAAAAGTGACACAGAGGACAGAATGAGAAGATCTCACGTATATGTAACTGGTGTCTAAGGAAGAAAAAGGAAAAGCAGAAAATGGGAGCAGAAGAAATAGCTGAAGAGTTAGTGGTTAAAGACTTTCCAAAGCTTATAAAAGGCACCAAACCACAGATTCAAAAGGCCTACAGACCTAAACAGAGTTGGTATACTGAGGCATATCCCAGTAAAACTGCTGAAATAAAAGACAAACAGAAAATATCAAACACAGTTAGAATTGAATTATATGATGTTTGAGATTTACTTTGAAATGATGCAATAGTACTGGAAGAAGTGGCCACAGTTATAGATGAAAATATCTGGAGAACTTTCACTTCTAGAAGTGCAACCAATTAGGTAGCAGAGGAGCCCTCTTCACAGTAAACAACTGTAAATTGGATGAAATATAGAAGGCAATTGCTTTCAGGCAGTATGGATTTAACATTAGATCCTAGACAACAGCACAAGACTTCAGTCCCTGAGGGCAAAGGATGAGCTACACAACCACTTCAGTTTTCTTCATGGGGAAAATCCCCAAACTGCAGAGAAGCAAGCTGGAATCCCAGCAGGGAATGATGGTCCTACTAAGGGGAGGAAGCAGAGATCAGAGTTAAGGAAAGCTAAAATCCTTGTGATCTTTGGGATAGGATCCTGGAGAGGAGAGCGACAAGTGGGAGGAAGCACAGAAAGTCCATTTATCAGTTTGATAGAGATGTCAGAGTAAACTACCACAGACTGGGTGGCTTAAACCAATAGAATGTTTCACAGTTCTGGGGGTGAGAAATCTATGATGAAGGTGTAGGCAGAGTTGGTCCTTTCTGAGAACTATGAGGGCAGGATCTGTTCCAGGCCTCTCTCCTGGGCTTGTAGATGGACATCTTATCCTTATGTCTCTTCACATCACCTTCCATCAACAGATATTTCTGCATCCCAATTTCCTCCTCTCGTAAGGACACCAGTTGTATTGGATGAGGGCCCACCTTCATGACCTCACTTAAATTTGATCACTTCTGTGAAGATCCTATCTCTAAATATGGTGACACACAGAGGTACTGGTGGTTTAGATTTCAACATACAAACTTGGAAAGAACACAATTCAACATATAAGAAAGAGTCCATGTGGGATCCCCTGAAAGTCTTTGGCTGATTCTGGGCTATAAATAGGCAGGGGAAGATATCATTTCTGATGTTAAGTATATAATAAAAGAAGTAGAAAATGACAACCCGTTCCAGTATTCTTGCCTGGAAAACTCCATGGACAGAGGAGCCTGGTGGGCTACAGTCCATGGGATCATAAGCAGTTGGACACAACTGAGTGCACACACACACATAAACACATATAATACAAATTTACTAAACATACAAGGAACCATGGAATTGTGAAAAGAGCAATTAATAGGAATCAACCTTGAGACGGTCCAGATGTTGGGTTTAGCAAAGACAATAAAGCAAGTATGAAAAAAATATGTCCTAAGAATAAAAGGCAAATACAGTATGGATGAGTGAACTATCCAAAATAACCAAATGAAACTCGAGAACTGAAAAAGAACAATAATGGAAAGGAATAATTCACTGGGTGGGATGAATAGTAGTTTGAAAAAGACAGAATACAGACTCAGTAACTTTGAAAACAAATGAACAGAATTCATCCAATGTGAAGAGCAGGGAAAAAAATGAAAAAAAAGTAGAACCTCAGGGACCTTGAGAAACCAAATAGTATAATATGCATGCATATTGTAGACTCAGAAAGAGAATGGAATGAGAATGAAGCAGAAAAATATGTTAAAAATAATGGACAAATTTGCCCAACATTTGAGGAAAATTATGACTTATAGAACTAAGGAACTCAGTGAACCTCAAACAGAATAGATACAAAGAAAACCATGCCTAGCCACATCATAGTCAAGCCACTGGAAATGAAAAGCAAGAGAAAGGCTCAAAAGAAGTCAGGAGAAAAAAATATATACACTACATACAAGGGAGCAATGATACACACTCTGCTGGAGAAATTGGATAGCCATAGGTCAAAAGAAACCACCACATGGATCCCTCATGTTGCCCTTTTATAGCCTTACCTTACCCTCCCCATCCTTTACCCTGTTAACCAGCAATCTACTCTCTATTTCCATAATTTTGTCATTTTAAGAATGTTATATAAATGGAATCATACATATAAGAAAGCTAATCATAAATGGGATTGTCAGGTTTCATTTAGCATAACACTCTGGACATTCATTCAGGTTGTTGCATGCACTGATGGTTCTTCATTTTATTGCTGAATAGTATTTCATGGTATAGATGTATCACAGCTTGTTTAACCATTTACTTATTGAAGGACATCTGGATCATTTCCAATTTTAGGCTATTATGAAGAACATTGCTGTAACATTTGTGTACAGATTTTGTGTGGACATAAGTTCTTATTTCTCTGGGATAAATGCCAAGAGTGCATTTGCTAGATTGCATGGTAGTTGCATGTTTAGTTTTTAAGGAAACTGCCAAACTATTTTCCAGAATGTCTGTACCATTTTATGTTCTCACCAACAACATATGAGTGATCCAATTTCCCTGGATCTTCCCCTAGGCTGCCCCTAGGTTGCGTTGTTCTGTGTATTTATTGTATTGGTAGTTACATCAATCTATATCTTGTAAAATTCACAGAAATATATATATATATATAATGTTAATTTGCAAATAAAAATTTTAAAATGAAGAGCAAAATTGTAGGAGTTAGTTACATTGACAGACTTTTAAAGACTCACTATAAAGACTGAATAATCATAAAAGTGTGGTATTGGTATAAGAACAGACCAAAAAAAAAAAACAATGCAAAAGAATAAAAAATCCAGAAATAACCTCACACACATTTAGACAATTGACTTTCAACAAAAGTGCGAAGGAAATTCAGTGGATAATAATACAGACTTCAAAAAAAATGGTGCAATTACAGCTATATATTTATATGGGGAAAAATAAATCTGAATCCTTCAGTTCATTTCAGTTCAGT
>SJYT01074936.1:289833-307629 GCA_006410635.1 Cephalophus harveyi
ATATATATGGGAAAAAATAAATCTGAATCCTTATCACATACCATATATAAAAATTAACTTTTAATGGACATAAATCTAAACATAAAAGATTAATCAATTTAAACATTTAGAAGAAAATTAGAAAAGTATGTGCAAATTGGGGATAGGCAAACATTTTCTTGATGGGACACAAAAAGAATTTACCATATTAAAAAATGATTCATTGGGTTTTATCAAATTTTGCTCTGTGAAAGAGTCACTAAGAAAATTACATGATAAGTTAGCCAACTACATATCTGAAAAAGGACTTATACTCAGAATATACAAATTACACTTACAGTTTAATAATGAGACAAAGAACCAAATTTTAAAATGGGCAAATAATTTAAATAGAGACTTCACAAAAGAAGACATATGAATAGCCAAAAAACACATGAGAATGTATCCACCATCGTTTGTTATTAAGAAAACACAAATTAAAACACAAAGAGAGATCACTTCACACTCACTTCAATGGCAAAAATGTAAAAGTTGGATAATAACAAGTGTTGGCAAGGACATGGAGCAACTAGATCTGTTAAGCTTTGCATTTTGTAAATGGAAAATGGTACAATCACTTTGAAAAATCCTTTTCTAGTTTCTTATAAAAGTTAGCATATACTATACTCACACAGCTTGGAAATTCCATTAGTAAATCTTAGCCAAGAGAATTGGAAACATATTTGCACACAGATATTTGTATAAAAATGTTCATAGCAATTTCATTTCAAATAGCTAAAAACTGGAAACAAACCAAATGCTATCAAGAGGCAAATGGATAAAGAAACTGTAGTATCAATATATGTACAATACAGAATACTACACAGCATTGGGGAAAAAAAATAATGTACAATAGACACAACAGCATGAATGAGCTCAGAAAAAAAATGTGATAAGCAAAAGAAGCATGGGACAAAAAAGCACATACTGTATTTTTCCATTTATATGAAATTCTACAAAAGGCAAGACTAAGCAGATGAGTTCTTGCCTGGGGCTGGGGCAGGAGGGGTTCAACTGACAAAAGGGTACCAGGGAGATTTTGAGGTAACAGAAATGTTCTATACCAACAATAGGCATCAATCTTGCAAACAACAGAAGGAAGCCATGCACAAAAAAATACATATTGCATGATTTCATTAAGTTAAAAAATAGGCAAAGCTCAAGTATAGTGCTTAAGGATCCATACTTAAGTTACCAGGCAAGCAAACTAAGAAGATGGCAAGGAAGTGATTGTGGAAAAAGCCAGGCTAAAGGCTTCCTAATTGAAGGGACATGTGCACAGTGTCTGAGATACTAGCAATATTGTCTTTCTGATCTGGATGATGGTTACACAAGTGTTTAGAGTAATTTGTTAATCTGTATTGTTTTGACTATGTACCTTTTTGTCTGTCCATTATATTTTACAACTAAAGACATTAAAAGAAGAGCAAAAAAGCTCACTGAATGACAAGCTGATGCTGATGCACAGGATGAGGTTAGGAAAGTTGAGAGCTGAACAGAACAGGCAGCAGGGACTGTGGCACTGGGCCTGTGAAGTATTTTGAGGGAAATCCTTGAACTTGCTGGTGGTAGATGGATAGTGCATCTTCTTAAGTGCTCCCCATCGCGTACCCAGCACAGGGACGGGGATGCAGCATACTCATCTAAGGCTCGTGCATTCATTGATGGCATTAGCATGTGCCATTGAGACATGACTAAGTCAGAGTATATTCCCCAGGCATCACCTACTATAAAGCATCAGACAAGAAGGCTAGGGACCTGGATTAAGGCACCAGCAATGTCATGTCTAGCTACATGACCTCGGACAGGTCATTTCACCTCTTAGTCTCCTTATTACTAGCCCTGGCTAAGAGGGACAGTGAAAGAATGCATGTATCTATAAATCTATATCCTTCTACATCTAAATCCAGTCTTTAGGAATGGCCCATTCAATAACGTCTTGAGATAGGAACAACAAAGGTCTCAATTTCAGGCAATCAGTTGGTCCTCCACATCTGATCACCTCTGGGTTTTATTAAATGCCTCTGGGTGTGAGTTAGTGTGGTGATGTGAGGGACTGCCTGCCAGCTATTCCAAGTTGAAAGCGGCATCTGAAAAGGTGCCGCTTATGAAGCAGGTGGGGAGGTATGGAAGCCAAATGCCCTGAACCTCTGCTAAGGTCACTGCACACCGTCCCCAGGGGTAATTAGCCATGTCAGGCTTAAAGGTGGGGGAAGTGGCACAAGGCTGATATTTTCTAGGCCAAGCAAAGCATCAGCACCCAAGGAGGGTGCCTGAGATGGGGATCACTACTGTTGCCTCCAACAACTGCTCTGTCGCATCCTCTGCTACCTCTGGGCTCAAGGGGGCCCCGGCTGATA
Source organism: Cephalophus harveyi (assembly GCA_006410635.1). Taxonomy (NCBI): domain Eukaryota; kingdom Metazoa; phylum Chordata; class Mammalia; order Artiodactyla; family Bovidae; genus Cephalophus; species Cephalophus harveyi. Next base: position 292,212 of record SJYT01074936.1, read on the forward strand.
GTGCGTGTTAGGGAGCTCTCTGCCTACAGTTGCCCTGACAAGACATTCAAGCAGGGAACTTGGGACAAACTTCCTTATCCTCTCAGGGGGATAATGCCCACTTCCTTGGTTCATCTGAGAAAAAGGATCTGGATTCACCCCTGCTCACTGATAGGCAGGAAGCTTTTGCAAATTAAAGCCTTAAGGTGAAGGATGGCTGGTGATGTTGGAATGGCAACAATGGGCCAGATGCTCCTGCCTTATCCATTTCAAAGGTTCATGAATAGCCAGCTGTACCGAGGAAGGATCCAGGCTTTTTTTTTTTTAATAACATGTCATGGTCCTGATTAGGCATTAAATGGTGCCAGCACCTGTCTTCTTCTTGTCCCTGTTCCATATATATATACTGTTATTCTCAAGTAGATGTAAGAATCCACTGCAAACAGATTTAGCTTTGAGGAGCAATTATTTGCTGATTTCCCCAAACACACACACACACACTTCCATTTGGAAGTGTGAAAACAGTATAAGTATGATCAAGACATTTTTTAAAAAAGAAATCACACGAATCCCATCGCCCTAACAGAGCTCTTTATATTTGAGAGTTTGCTGTGCAGAAAGTGTTTGTAAGTTGCAAACTTACAAGATCACAATGTAAATATAACGGTACCTTCTCCTTTACTAAAATCTTCTGTTCCGCATGTCTCTCAGCCTGCTGCAGGTTTCATAGTGGGCATATTAAATAATCTCATAATATGCAATGGAATGGATATGCTATAATTTAATTAACCACCCTGTATTGTTGGGCACTTCATCTGTTTCCAGTGTTATATTGCTACAGCCAATCTCGTCATGAACATCTTTGTATCTTCATGCATGTATCTTCTCAATTCTGTTGAAATGCTTCCTGAGGAATAAACTCTCAGGAGGGAGGATTATCGGGCAAAATGGTAAGAGCAGCCCCAGAGCTCCTGCTTCAGTGGCCTGGGTTGCCTTCTCCTGGGCTGGGCCCTGCTCTGCAATGTATGTGCCCTCCACACAGGCCAGCCTTCCCCTTCGGCCTCCCCAAATCTGTCCCACGCACTCTTGGTGCCTTAGTAACTGCCTGTTGTGTGGGGATCAACTTCTATTTGCTCTCTGGGTGCCCTGCACCATGGTTTCAAAACAATGCAAACTTGTTTTGGGAAACAGACTGAACCAATGTGGAATACACTCTGAGCTCCAACAGCTGAGAGTCCACAATAATTATCTTTAGGGGATGGCAGCCTTGGGAAGCATGGAGCAGATGCGCTTGTGTCTCTGAGCCTACATGGCTGAGAACATTCCCCACACTCTGATGAGGGGACCACAGGCTCTGACACAGGCAGCCTTGCACTGACCACTCTTCCCCTGAACACCCCCTGTGCCAGGTCTGGCCATGAACCAGAAGTGATCCTTTCCCTCAAAGAGCTCGCCATCTCAGGTGGAGCCTAATAAGGATGTGATACGGTGTGGCGGTCATGAGTGGGTGCATTGCAAACCAGGCAGACTTGGGTTGGGAGCCCTCTTGGACTTCCAGTTGTTGCATGGCCTTGAGCAGGGTAATTTGCATACCTTTCTGGGCCTTGGTTACTCTGTCTACAAGATAGGAGTACTATCAGTACTGTGCCCTGTCGAGTTGTTATGAGGAGTTGGTAAGTCAGGGCTGGGAAAGCCTACAGAACAGTGCCTGCCTTGGAGTCAAGTCAGTGGTCAATAGATCCCAGCTATGCGGAGTGGCGTTACGTTACTAAAACCAGGTAGAAAGTGAAATATTTCCAAAGAGGGAGTCTGATAGAGTAGACAAAACCTCAGTCTTCATGCTTGGGGATCAGGAAACGCTTTTTGCCCTCCTCTCTTCCTGGCACTGAGAGATGCTGGGAGACACCAGCAGGTCAGAAAGGCTGGCCTCTTCCACCAACCCCAGGACAGGAAGGGCTGCAAGTCAGGAGCCCTGCGGTGATGGGAAAGGACAGGCTCGCAGTGGGGGGCTGCCTGAAAAGCCAGTCTGCCTGGAAAAGCTTCCACAGTCTCTGTGGAAAAGCTTCCACAGTCTCTGCGTGTGATTTCTACCAGGAAGGGAAAGTAATGTGGCCCAGCTGACTAGTCTCTCCCGAGTGCCTAACCAGCCACTTGATTAGAAAAACACAGCCCTGGGCAGATAGCCTTGCTGGCCATCAGAGCTAATGCAAGGCCCAGCTGAGGAATACAACTGGCCAGGCCCCCTGCCCAGTGCCACGCAGCCTTTCGGCTTGTCCAGGACACAGGCCAGAAACTTAAAAGCTGATTTCATAGCAGAGCTACTTAGAGTGGACATTTACCAGTGCCAGGAGTGTCTTCTATGCAATGACAGGAACATGAGTGGGGGCGACTGCTCTTCCCACCAGCCCCCGATCCCAGAGTAAACTTTCCCAGAGGAACTGTCAGTTGAGAATGGCCTTGAATTGACATGGCTGGCTGTGCAGGCACGTGGACCTCAGAAGTCCCCACCAAGGCTTGTACTCACTTCTTCCTGGGAAAAACCTGCTTTCGTCTTGTGGCAGGGAAGCTATCGTCTACATCCAAAGTACCTTCTCTTTGCATCCAATCTACCCATTTCTCATTACACCTGGTCTTGAATGCCCATCATCTGAGCACCTCCTGTAGCGGATGCTCGTCTGGGGCAGACGTCATCATCTCCCCTCAAACACTTCAGTGGAATCCCCACTGAACTGAGTGGCACAGTAGTAGTGTTATTTGCTCAGTCATGTCCGACTCTTTGCAATCCCAAGGACTGTAGCCTGCCAGTGATCTCTGTCCGTGGGATTCTCCAGGCAAGAATACTGGAGTGGGTTGCCATTTCCTTCTCCAGAGGCTCTTCCTGACCCAGGAATTGAACCTGAGTCTCCTACATTGCAGGCAGATTCTTTACTGTCCGAGCTACAGGGAAGTCCTTGGCCCTGAATCATCATCCACTCCAGTATCTCCCAAAGCAGGCACCACACATAGGGGTGCCACGACATTCTAATCGATGCTCAGCTCCAGAAGGGGGTGTGGTGACAAAAGTTTGAGTAAAGGTGAGTGGAGGAAAGTCACCAAGCTTTGTTGACTGCCCGACTTCCCAGGGCCTGTGATGGGCCAAGGGCACGGTGACTCTTCCAGAGATAGCACAGCATCGCCCAAGCATATCGGACTCCAGGCCCACGTGGAAAAAGCCCTGCAGGAGATTCGTAGCCAGATGACATGTGCTAGTCCAAGCCCCTCTTTTTCAGTCAAGAGACAGAGATCCAGAGAAGAAAAGGGCTTGCCTGGGCTCTCCCCAGGGGCTGTGGCAGGGTCACACTAGGGTCAGCTTGTAGCATCATCAAGAGGGCTGTCTCAAAACCTCCTTCTACCCTTCTTTGAGGTTCCTCTGAAATTGCACCTCCTCCAGGCAAAAAAATGCTGCCACAAGAGAAATACAAGGTGCTGAGTGGATTTAAAGGACTCACAATTTACCAAAAATGATTTTAAAAGTTTAAAAAAAGCTATAGAGTCTACTTCCACCAATGGACAGGCAAATTCTTATTGAACCGATACTACTGCAGTTAAAACTAAAAACCTGGAGAATATGCAAACAAATGAACAAAACAAAATGAATGTACAAACAAATGAACAAAAATGCATTATCTGAAGACTATAAGGAGAGATTGAAAGCAGGCAGACACTAGAGGGGAGCAAACACTGGGAAGAAGAAGATGCCACTGGTTCACTCCCCCTATGTTGTATGATTTTGAGCTTTGAAGACATGACCCACTTGGCACCAGGCAGGGCAACTGAAACTCTACTGGAAAACTTGCAGCCTTTTGAGATTGAAGAACTGGAGTATAGCATTCAGAGCAACCACAGCACCTGAATAGTAAGGAGCAAGCCACCCCCAAATAAGAGCCAGAAAGGAAGAGACTCCAATCCTATGTCTAAACTACACCCAACTTTCTGCTGACCTCAAATCATGCATGTGTGGCACAGACTTCAAGGAGTGTAGTGCCTGTTTTATCTGACACCAAATATTGTGGCATTCCTAGACAATAATGAATTCTCCAATTCTCTAACACCTCTTGGCACAAAAACAGAAATCAATGGAACAAAATAGAAAGCTCAGAAATAAACCTACACACCTATGGGCACCTTATCTTAGACAAAGGAAGCAAGAATATACAGTGGAGAAAAGACAGTCTCTTCAATAAGTGGTGCTGGGAAAACTGGACAGCTACATGTGAAAGAATGAAATTAGAACACTTCCAAACACCACACACAAAAATAAACTCAAAATGGATTAAAGAGCTGAATGTGAGGCTGGACACTAGAAAAACTCTTAGAGGAATACAGAGGCAGAACACTCTGACATAAATCACAGCAAGATTCTCTATGCCCCACCTCCTAGAGTAATGGGAATAAAAACAAAACTAAATGAATGGGGCCTAATTAAGCTTTAAAAGCTTTTGCACAGCCAAGAAAACCCAAGAGGCACATGCAAAAATGGTCAAAATCACTAATTATTAGAGAAATGCAAATCAAGACTACAATGAATGAATGAAAGTGAAAGTGAAAATGGCCATCATCAAAAAGTCTACAAACAGTAAAAGCTGGAGAGGGTGTGGAGAAAAGGAAACCCTCCTACACTGTTGATGGGAATATAAATTGGTACAGCCACTGTGGAAAACAGTATGGAAGTTCCTTGAAAAACTAAAAATTGAGTTGCCATATGATCCAGCAATCTCACTTCTGGGCATACATCTAGAGAAAAACATAATCCAAAAAGATATATGTACCCCCATGTTCATTGCAGTACTGTTTACGATAGCCAAGACATGAAAGCAACCTAAGTGTCCATCAAGAGATGAATGAATACAGAAAATGTGGTACATATAGACAATGAATGGAGTATTACTCAGCCATAAGGATGGAAATCTTGCCATTTGTGACAATATGGATGAACCTAGAGGGTGTTGTTGCTAACTGACTTAAGTCAGACAGAGAAACACAAATACAAGATGATCTCACTTACACGTGGAATCTAAAATTAAAAACAAACAGAAAAACAAAACAAATCAAACAAGACTCATAGATACAGAGGACAAACAGTAGTTCCCAGAGGGGAGGGGGTGGGGGTGGATGAGTGAAATAGGTGAAGGGGACTAAGAGGCAAAATAAATAACTCTCAAAGGCTTCCTTGTTGTCTCAGGCAGTAAAGAATCTGCCTGCAATGCGGGAGACTCAGGTTCAATCCCTGGGTCTGGAAGATGCCCCTGGAGATGGAAATGGCAACCCACTACAGTATTCTTGCCTGGAGAATTCCACAGACAGAGGAGCCTGGTGGGCTTCAGTCCATGAGGTCGCAGAGAGTTAGACACGACTGAGTGACTAACACTTTCAATTTACAGGGATGTAAAGTATAGAACAGGGAACATGGTCAGTAATATTGTAATAACTTCATATGGGGGCAGATGATTACTAGCCTATCATGGTGATGATCATTTCATAATGCAAGCAAATGCCAAGTCATTACATCATACACCTGAAACTAACATAACATCCATTATATTTCAAAGAAAATATTTTTTTCCAACTGCTATCCTAGGTGGGTGCCCAAGAATTGGCCACATTTCAGCTCTAGCACTAAGAGATCTGACCCTCATGCTTTCACTGGGATCAATGCTCTGATTACAGCCAGGCAACAGTAAAATACGATGAAAAAAAAGCAGCCAATGACAGAACTGGGATTCAAGCTCAAGATTTAACACCCTCTGTAGCACCACTGCCCTTGGAACAAATCCTCTGATTTTAGCTTTCAGTGGCTTCTAAAAGGGAAAGCCATCTACTTAAAGTTGCCATTGTGATGATCAAAACTAAAATCACTCACTTTGCTTTCTTAACAATGAAAATTACATCATTACCAAAAAACTGTTACCAGCTCCTCCCACGCCCAGTTAATGATGCACTGTCATGTACACAGAGTGAAAATTTTAAGTAATGGGAAATTGGTAAGCTAGAAGTCCTCAGATGGTTTTATTGATGGGGTATTCTACAAGGGTTTGATATACACATATGAGTGGCTTGATATACACAAAGCTCATGACTATATTATGAAGGAGCCTCTATCACCCCACCAGTTGGCCGATAAGCTCCCCAAATTGTGGAATTCTGTTCTCTGACCAGGGTTGGGAGCCTTGAAGACACTTCCTCGTGTTTGTGACACTCATTACTCCTGATTGTAACAACAGCTGGCACAGTTGTACTAGTGCCAACTCTGAGTGTGAGATCTGCTGCCATAATCAGACTGGCCCAACATGTCAACTCTGGCCTTGTCCAGGACTGCACTGGGTTACATAGATCTTATATGTATGAGTTAATCATCAAACACAGCCCCAAGAGGCAGGCCTTATTATTCTTATTTATAAAATGAGGAAATGGAGGCTTGGAGAGGTGAGGGGAGTGGCCTAGACTCACAGAGCTGAACTTGCATTCCCATCCTGGTCTTTCTCTGGAGCTTGGAGCTGGCATGCCTTCTCCTACATGGGGTAGCCTATAGGAATGCACACTGGGGAAAGCAGCAAGATTGGTTGTTGTCCTCACAGCTTGTGACCAAAAGGGCCCTAATGCTATGCACTCACTCGGTGACGCCATCTTTAGAGAAAACCCTGGAAGCACAGTGTCCTCCTGCCCTTTCCAGGGCCACCAGCAGGACGTAGGGAAAAGATGGTTGTCTGAGACCTTCCCTGGGCCCCTGCGCATGTCTAGCAGTCTGATTAGTTATTTGTGGAGGCCATGTTAGTCTGAATGGAAAAGGGCAGCAAGTCTCAAGCCCATGTTGGGTCTGTTAACAGGACTTTGGCTCAGCAGTGTGGGCCTCAGCCAGCCAGCTGGGCAGCACCATGGAGGCACTTCTGAAGCCACCTGCTGGAGACAATGGCCTCAGAGCTGGTGTCCAGACATGCTGGGTGTGAGGCGAGGGAACCAAAATAACAGCACACTGAAGGACTCTTTTCTTTACTATAAACCCCACCCCACTCCCTACAAGCTGAAGCCACAGGACCCTCAAACTCATCATAGCTTTGGAGACTGGCGAACGCAGAGCACAGAAGAAAAGTCCAGTGTGGGACCCCTAACTCAGTAATGGCAGGGTGTGAGTGGGCAAAGTTTCACCCCTTTCCCTGCCTCCTCTGCCTTCCTGGTTTCTCCCCTGCCTGCTGTTCTCTCAGCTAATGGAACCTTCCCCTGAGGGGCCAGGCAGCAACAGCACTAGGGATTGGCTCAGGATTCAGACTGACGCCAAGGTCACATTGATTATGTTGAAAGCAGTCCCTTGACTACCCTTTCACTCAGCATCCCTCTCTCCCTCCCAAAGCCAGAGAGGCACGCCTGACACATACAGGAGTTCAATCAACACCAACTATGAAGGAGCCAGCTTGCTGGGCACTTGGGACAAATTGGCAGCCAAGACAGCCACAGGCCCTGCTCTCTGAGAACAGACATTCTAGATGGGGAAGAGAGAAAAAGAAGTCAACAAATACGCAGTGATTTCATAATAAACATTATGAATGATGATTTCATAATAAGTGTTATGAAGATAAGATCCAGGTTATATGCTGGTGACCATGGTGGGGTGGGGTTGGGGGTTGGCAGTCCTGGTCATGAGGTTCAAGGGAGGAGACACAATATTAACACACTGGCACAACCACAGCACACGGATAATCTCTCAGTACAAACATGTGCCAGAACAAGTCACACGCTTCCCCTCTTACACACACACACACACGCACAATCACAGGATGTCAGGGAGTCAGGGATAGAGACACCCTTGAAGGTCATTCAGTCCAGTGGTTTTCAGTCTTCTAAAGAAGAATCTTCTTTGCAGAAGCATATCCTTGGCCTCTTGTTCCCCCAAGGTACCATCCTGGGAATGCCAGAGGACATGTCCAAAGCACTTGGTTAACACAATCCAGGGCCCAGGATAGAGAAAAGCCTTTCCCAATGTCAGGCTAGGTGTTGGGAACAGAGTTGGGACTTGGGGCTGGGCCCTTAGCCCTCCGCTCCATGACCTGCAGAGGCTTCTCCCAATGCTCACCTGGGGCTGCCTGACACGTGCAGTGGCTGGGGTTAGGATCCTCAGTGATGTTCCTAGGGAATGAGGGAGACCATGGGCCTGGGGTGTCACCAAGAACAGAAAGAAAGGAGTCAGATGGGTATTGGTGCATCCATGTCAAGCCGACTACCTTGGCTGTGGGCAGAGCATTGCAGCTAACAAGCACTGTTTACTCTCTGCCAAGGAGAGAAGGCAGGGAGCAGGGTGATGTGTGTGTGTGTGTGTGTGAGTGAGTGCGTGTGTGAGTGAGTGCGTGTGTGAGTGAGTGCATGCAAGTACACACGTATGCATGCAGGGAAAGTCCACCCTACCCAGAAGTTTGGTACCAGCTTCAAGCTGGGCATGGACCAATGGCTCTCAGAAGTAAGGGCTGGCTAAAATAAGTTTCTCTTGAGGAACTGCTCACAACCCATATATGTTTGTGACAAATACTGGCAAGTCTTTGATTTGAATGAGAGACTTTTGATTTCAGAACCAGCCCAAAGTAATGGAGAGCCGAGTGGCCTGAGGAAAAATGCATGGGTTGAAAGCCAGTCCAGCCTGGATGAGAATCCGAGTTCTACCAGTAAGTACCTTTGTGATCTTTGACAAATAACTGTAAACCACACTGGGCCTCTGTTGTCTTGCCGATAAAGTGGGGCTACAAGAGCTATCATTTGTGGAGCATCAGGTTTGGCCAGCTCCTGGGCATGTAAAGAAATTCTCCTTCTAGCTCCATGAGAGCTTTGCAGTGTACGTTGTTTCAACACTGCTTTTCGCTCCAGCCTCGCAGCACAAGAGTCTCCAACAGGAGTGATAGTCACACGAGAGGGAGCTCTATAGAAACGAGCAAGGTGCACAGGCAGCTGCTCCAAGCTTGTTTTACAGGCCAGTTGTCCCTGCCCATCTGGAAGCCTCCAAGACCGGGACAGGGTTGGCCTCCTCTCCAGAGCCTCAGCACCCTGCCCAGTGCAGTATGCAGACTGCCTCAGTTAGGTGTATGTTCAGTTGATAATGACATACCCTTGCTCGATCACAGATGACTGCCTTGGAGGCTCAAGAAAGTTAGGATGGTGCCATATCCCCAACAGAGGTGAGGACAGAGATCCTAGAGTTTCCTAGCCACAGCTACGGAGGGGCCCTGGGAGATGGCCCAGGTATCAGACAGATACAGGCCTGCAGCCAGTGCAGGAAGGGACAACCCCAAGTCACCAACAAGCTAGGGACAGAGCTGGCCCCACACCTCACACCTCCTGACCTTAGGTTACCCTGCACCCTGTGCAGTCCTCGACCTCCTCCAATCCAGCTAAGCTGAGTCCAGTAACTCCAGAACAAGTGAGGCCCTGGTAGATGGTACTGCAGTGCTCCCCCTCCCCTCGCCACCGGCAGTTGTGTGCTGGGAACTGCTACCTGGCGAGGCCCAGGGCCTCTCCCTGCCCTCAATGGCACCTCAAGAAATCCCATTCTGGCCACTGTCTGCTTCTTCCCAGCATCCAGGCCCCTCCGCTCTGACAGACTTGCCACCAGCTCCTTCCCCAGCCATGCTACTTTGGGGCCAAAGCTTAGGCACTGGGTCCCCAGGATCCTGCCCAGCAACCAGAGTGGCTTCCCAGATTCCTTCTCCGAGTTCCAAGGAGATAGCCAGGGTCAACTGTCCTGCTGTGGCTAGTTTCTCATCCGCAGGGCCTGTGTGAATGGCTTGTCAGCTTCTAAGCAAAGGCTGGGGAACCAAGCATTCTAGAGACTGAGGTGGGGGGTAGCAGGATGACGGTGCCCACACCCCCCTTCCCAGTAGTGTGCCTTAGGGTAGGCGGTGAACGGCCTGTTCCCAGGGGACTGGAAGGGTCCAATAAGACAATGGATTTGAAAGTTCCTGGCAATATGACTGGTACCCACAAGGGGTTCTGTGATGTCGGCTTTCCTCCCATGGGAAGGGCTTCTTAACCAGGGGCCCTAGATGAACTCCAGGACCCCATATATGACCCATGTGGGTATTCATGAGCGTTTTCTGGGGAGAAGCTCCCATGGCTCCACTGGAGCCTCAAAGAGGTTCCATGATGCACCAAAGGTTAAGAACCTCTGATCTCAAGGGTTCCCTCTTGGGCGGGGAGGGTGTGGAGCTTAGTCAAGAATCAGCCACTCCATCTCATGTGGGACCCACACAGAGCCAATCCAACAGGTCATGTGGTGTGAGATGTAAGAACCCCAGCATCCACGGGACCCCTGAGCTGAGCCCTAGAGATCTCGACATGGGAGCAGCCCACACTGCAGTCCAGAACCACCCAAAGGTGCACTGACTGTGGAGGCGAGAGGTGAGAAGAGTCGGGGTGGGCAGGAGGTGGCGAGGGCAGGAGACAGTTCCAGCATAGCTGACTGCACTTTGAAAGAGAAACCAGCTCCCGAAGGTCAGAGTAAGGACTATGGCCCAGAGGACTTAGGACAGAGCAGCATAGGGTGTTTTGAAAGGCAGTGTAACCCAGTGGTGAAGACCATGGGCTCTGAAACATAGTGCCCAAGTTGGAATCTGGGCTCACTTGCAGGTAACTCAGCCTGGACTGGGTTTAGTTACTGCCCTGCTCTACACCTGTTTCTTACTTCATAAAATGGAGACAGTCATAGTGCTTGCTTCTAGGGTTGCTGTGAGGACTGAATGAGTTGATATAGGAAGAGCCCTCAGAATGGGGCCTGGAACTTGGCAAGCACCTTGTCTGTGCTGGTTGCTATCATTCCTATCAGTCTAGTGGGGCCAGAGGACAGGGCTCATGGATAAGTCTGGTGAGACACCTGTAAGCTGGGGTCACATACACTGGGATGAGGAGTCTGGGGTGGGATCTGTACACTTGGGGCACCACTGACTGTTTCTGAAGAGACAGCCGCCATGTGCTGATGGACGCTATGTGAAGGTCCTATGAACATGCTGGGAAGAACGGCAGATCAGTCAGCACTCAATGAATTCCTATCCATGTCAGGCCCATAAAGGACCTGAAAGAAGAGTTCCTGGGAGCTAGATGCTTTGAATGCCACATGTGGGACTGTTCTGGGCTGTGGAGCTGCACAGTATCCCTGTGTGAGGGGAGGCTGGGGCCTGGGTGGGCACAAGGGCATGGAAACCCCAGATGAATCTATCCATACTCAACAGAGCTCATCCTGATAACTGCCAATACCTTGACTTTGCAGTCAGGAGTCTGTGGTAGCAGAAAATGACCCCCCAAAGTTGTCCAAGCCCTGATCCCTTGTTGTTGTTGTTCAGTTACTCACTCGTGTCTGACTCTTTGCCGCCTCATGAACTCAGCATGCCAGGCTTCCCTGTCCTTCACTATCTCCCAGAGTTTGCTCAAACTCATGTCCATTGAGTCAGTGATGCCATCCAACCATCTCATCCTGATCCCTAGAACCTTTAATGGAAAACTGTACTTTGCAGATGTGATTAAATTAAAGATCTTGGGATGAGAGATTTTGGGAGACTATCTCAGTGGATTCAGTGTAATCACCAAGGCTCTTAGTAAGAGGCCATAATGGAAGTACAGTCAGGGGGAGAAGGGTGGGAGAGATTGAAATTTGAAGCTGCTCTGTTACTGGTCTTGAAGATGGAGGAAGGGGCCATGAGACAAGGAATGGGGAAGTCTCCAGAAACGGGAAAAGCCTAGGTGGCCAATTCTCCCTTAGAACCTTCTGGAGCAATAAAGCCTTGATTTTAACCAAGTGAGACTCATTTTGGACTTCTGGCCTTGGAAACTGTAAGATAATAAAAGTATATTTTTATAAGCCACTAAGTGTGGTACTTAGTTACACTTGCAATAAGAGAGTGAGGCAGGATCTGAGGGAAAAAAAAGGGAAAGGAAAGCCATGTATGAAATCTACTTTAGAAAGAGCAAAGAACCAGGTGAAAGAGAACCTCGGGGAAATCAAAGTTTATTTAGCAAGTGCTCTAGGGGAACTCGGATGCGAATACAAGGGGAAATCCACTTAAATCTTTACCTCTCCTTGAACAATTCAATTTATTCCTGATAGGTTATAGAAATAGCTGTGAAGACAGAAACTAGAAGTGAACAGATGGAGAATAGGCTGGCAAAGGCTCTTGGAATCATGACGTAAGAGCAATGAACGATAAGCCCAGAGAAAAGAAGATGAAGGGTCCACGGCTGCCAACTTCGTCTATGGCCCAGAAATGCTACGGGTGAGTGCACACTGCAGACAGGCCAGGACAGGTGGATAGATGCTTCAGAGAGAAGTTTCAACTCAAAGAGAAACTTTCTACACAACTGGGACTGGCTGAACCAGGAGCAGACTGCTGAGGGAAGGAGGGAAAACACAGAACCCACGAAGCCTGAAGGGTATCCATGGGTCTCACCCCTAAACAATTCTTCAGGGCTCATGGGAATTAAAAACAAAGGTTAACAAGGGACTTCCCTGGTGGTCCAGGGTTTGAGATTTCACCTGCAAGCAGTGCAGGTTTGATCCCTGGTCAGGGAGCTAAGATTCCACATGCCTCACAGTAAAAAAAAAAAAAAAAAAAAAAAAACACAAACAGAAGCAATGTTGCACAAGTTCAATAAAGACTTTAAAATAGTGCATATTTTTAAGAATGTTTTAAAAAAAGCAAAAGTTAACAGATATACCTTATAGGCTATGGCACTGTGACATATGCATTCACTTTTGCAGCACTGCATTCTGGGAGGGCAGGCAAGCATCAAGGCCAGGAGGGCTTCTCTGTAGCAAGGATGGAGGACCAAGGAACTTGAAGGTTGGTGTGCCCATTGGACAAGCCAGATACTAGCCCAGGCCCAGCTTTCCTCTCATTTCAACATATTTGGGCCAAGAGGGTTATCCTGAGGCCAGGGCCTTCCTTGTGTTCCCACACTTCACTGAGAAACACAGACACTTGGTTTGGACACCTGGGCAAATGAGAAAACTGAGCCAGGAAGGTGGGAGAAAATACAAGAGTCAGGAGGAGGAGACTAGCCTGCTCTGACAGTGCCTTGGGTCCTTGAAGAGCCCACAGCATCATGCCTCCAGAGAGAGGTGGGCCTGAGAGGAGCCATCCCCTCCCGTCCATCTGTGTGCAAGGCTCAGTCTCTCTCACCCGGCTGACAGCACGGCCTCCCTCCTGTGAGGCCTTTCCACCCCCACTTTCCACCTGCCTGATTTATCTCCTTCAAAGAACCCTACCTGAAATACCGGACAAAGCCTAGCCTACTCCGAGAAGATGCATGTGTGACCTCATTGAGATCTGGGAGTCACAAAACCCCAAGGCCCCTTGCCTGGAGGGCTTACCTGCCTCCCTTCTCCTCTCTAGACCCTCTCCTGATTTCTTCTCACCTAGAAAATGCTTCCAAACTCCCTTCCTCAGCTGAAGACTGTGATAAGCCAGCTGCGTGGTTGGTTGAAGTCAATTTGACAACGAAGGTCTGCAAGGGATAATTTTTTTTTCCTTTCTTTTCTCCCATTCTTCAAGCAAACACAATTTACAGTCCCAGCCATGACATCTTGCTGGCTGACGGTCCACATAGTTCACTGACAGCCTACCGAGCGCCCTCTTTTTAGGAAAACCTGTCCTTGAACCCCAGTGAGAATCAAGACCAGATGAACAACAGGCTGGAAGAGAAGGGGCCTCTGTCACTTCACTGGACCCTCGGCAAGGCCGGTCACCTCTTACACTGCATTTCCAGGTGAGAAGAGGGCAGTCATCCTGCCCACTACTTAGAAGGTACTCCACAAGTAGCTATTGTCACTACACCATGATGACACGCCCACCTTCTACCACTGCCTGTCCCCTAGGACTCACGTGTAGGGTGTCTCTCATGGGCCAGCAAAAGAAAAAGTGAAAGTGTTAGTCGTTCAGTTGTGTCTGACTGTTTGCAATCCCATGGACTATAACCCCCAGGCTCCTCTGCCCATGGAATTCTCCAGGCAAGACTACTGGAATGGGTTGCCATTCCCTTCTCCAGGGGATCTTCCTGGCCCAGGGATGGCACCTAAGTCTCCTGCATTGCAGGCAGATTCTCTACCATCTCATGGGCTATGGTCTGTGCCAAGGACACAGATATTGGGCTCCTGTGTGGCAGGGTGCTATTGCCTCCAATCTACAGAAGAGGGAACTGGCCTCAGAGACATGCAGTAACTTGCCCAAGATATCTTAGCTAAGAAATGGGGGAGCCCAGAGCCTAAGGTTCTAATTGCTCCTGCTGCATTGCTCCCCTCGACTGCCTCTTGAATGTCAGTCTTGGCTTGAACCTGCTTTACTGAAGACCATGGCCATGCAAAAACCCAGGAATGAGTCCCTGTACATGGTCCCCACCGGCCCTGCCCCACCTTTCTGGATGGGAGCCTCCCTCCTGCTTGGTCTACCAGAGAGAGGCCTTTTCATGATGCAAGCCACCCCCCACCTCCTCCTGCTTTGAGGCCATACTGAAGGCCTCCCATATCTGGCCTGCCACACCCAGGGCTGCCAGGCCCAAGCCCAGGTCCACCCCAAGCCCTGCTCACCCTATATGCAGGAGAGCTGGCTAAGCACATGAGCCCATGAAGCTAGATAGGGAGCCCCATGTGGGCTCGTGCCATTGAGTGAACTTGGCTTTGCAAATATGGTAAAAGGATGCATTAACCACATGATGCCAGAGCAAGGCAGAAAGAAGAAGGTTAGCAGTTAATTTTATGGATTTGCTGTACGGGATTTGAAATAATAGAAAATGCATTTTGAAGTATGCATAGTATCACAGCTCTGTCAAGAAGCAAAGGAGAAGGAAAGAAAGAGTGATACTAGTAACTGTTTCTCCTTTAAATCTTCAGGGGTTAGCCATCACTGAAGAAAGAAGGTGCATGAATTTGCCTGTAATTTTTTCTCTGCTAAAATCTGAAATGTTAATGCAATTCTAATGCAATTTAATATAAAATGAATTCATTCTAATTCACTCTTAATATGTAGTTTAGTACAAAAGACTTTTTACTGTTATCATATCTATTTCATTCATTCATTCAGTAAACATGTGCTGAGCTCCTATTCCACAACAAGTCCTGCATGGGCCCTTGAAGGAGCAGAGAGAAAACAGACACATGGCAGGCTTAAGACCTGACCATGAGCCTTGTGGTCGAGCAGAGGAGACAAGGCAGGGATTTACATAATTAAGTGCAATGTGGTCACAGTGCCCTGGGGACAGCATGGTGCAGGCTGGAGGATCTGGGGAGAGACAGAGGACTTGCAGCTAGAAAAATAACTCAGGAGGTCTGCCCCAGGCCTGGATTCTATGATGACCAGGAAGAGGGTCTGAGCTTGCCTGGCAACCCAGGCCAGAAACAGCCTGCTTCCCCAGTGTCAGCTTGGCAGACAGCACAGGGGTG
>SJYT01074936.1:307812-322799 GCA_006410635.1 Cephalophus harveyi
ACCTAAGAGCTTCGGATTTCCTGAGATCCAAGGGTGCGTGCAGTGTGTGGAGTTTGAGCTGAGTCCCAGATGTCTGGGCTTCCACCCCTGGGCCCTCCACCATCCTTCTGTTGTTTCTAAGCACCCACAGCTCAGTCTTTCAGTGGGAACCAGGGAAGCCAGGAAGCACGGCTGAACTTAGTAGGTGACCACACTCCTTACTCTGTCGCCCTCAAATCTTGAGAACATTAATGGAAGACCTTTGTTCCCAAAACATCCCCAGGCAAGAGCGATGCCAATGCCAAGAATGTCAAAATGTCCAGGAAAGAAACAAACATACTCCTCTTCTGGCTTCCCTCCCTTCCCTCCATTTACCAGGTACAAAACAAAATATGCCAGAAGGGATGAAATACAGCTCAAGCGAGCTGAGAGATAAATTAAGCCAAATGCAGGAACCCTCTTGAGGGCCATTATGACTGCCACTCTTGGGGTTTCCTGGATACCGCTGGGAACCAAGGCCTTTCTTGAGCAGCTCAGCAGGCAGATGGTTCTGCCACTCATAATGGCCTCTGAGCACTGGGCTGGAAGCCTCTCAGCAGACAGGGCTGTGGACCAGGAAGGAACCAATTTCACTCTCTTGGATACTTCCGAAGGGCTGGTGGTATTGCTACCTGGGCTCATACTGACCTTGACCCTCAAATCGATTTGAGGAGCAATGGTGCATCGAGACTCCTCGTGGGGGCTCACTCCCTGTATTCACTTCCTAGGGTTGCCATACAAATGGTGACAAACTTGGTCACTAATTCAATGGACATGAACTTGGGCAAACTCTGGGCAATGGTGAGGGACATGGAGGCCTGGTGTGCTGCAGTCCATGGGGTTACGAAGACTCGGACACAACTTGACAATTGAACAACAACAACAGTAGGTGCCTTAAAGAAATGTATTCACTCACATTGTGGAGGCCAAAAGTCCAAAATAAAGGTGTCAGCAGGGTTAAGGCAGGGCTTCACTGGTGGTCTAGTGCTTGAAGAGCCGCCTGCAAATGCAGGAGGTACAAATTCAAGTCTGGGAGGATCCCACATGCCACTCCAGAGCAACTAAGCCCGTGTGCCTCAACTATTGAACCTGTGCTCTAGAGCCCAGGAGCCACAGCTACTGAAGACTGAGGGCCCAGAGCCCATGCTCCGCAATAAAAGAAGCCGCCTGCGCCCTGCAACTAGAGAGTAGCCCCTACTTGTTGCAACTAGAGAAAAGCCTGCACAGCAACAAAGACCCCACATGGCCGAAAATAATAATAACATAAATAAAACTTTAAAAAAAAGTGCCAGTGGGACCACACTCCTTCATGAGGCTCTGGGATAGAATGTGTCCCAGACGCTCTCCTCACTTTGGACAATTGTTAGCAGTCCTTGGTGATCCTTGGCTTGCAGCCATATCCCTGCAATTTCTGCCTTTGTTTTCACATGGCTGTCTTCTCTTTGTGTCTCTCCTCCGCTGTCTCATAAGGACACCTGTCATTGGGTGTGGGGCCCATCCCAAATCCAGGATGATTGCATGCTGAGATCCTTAAATAAATTCCATCTGCAAAGGCACTTTTACCAAATGTGATCACACTCACGGCTTCTGGGTGGATGTATCTTTGGTGAGGGGACACAAATCAAAGCACTCTATGCACCTCAGAGCTGTTGTGTGTTGGGGACCAAAACAGACAAAGAGAGGCAGCAGCCCTCAGACAAAGAGATTCTGGCCTAGGCAATGTGTGCTCACATCGGTTCTGTTGGATGAGTATTCTGGAAGCCTCAGCTCACAAGACTCCTTCCAATAGAGTAAAGCATGAACTCTGGAGCCAATCTCCCTGAGTTTGCATCCTGGATCTACCACTTCCTAGGTGCTGTGTGACCTTAGGCAAATCACTTCTCCTTTCTGTTTATTTGTTTACTCATCTGCAAAATAGGGGTGATGACAGTGTCTACCTCGTGGGAAAAGTAAGGCTCTATAAGTGTTTGCTATTATTCTCAGCATCCTGTGGTGATTGCTACTGAGGCAAATTCCTGTCATCATGCCATGTCCCCAGAAGCAGAGTCATAATGGGAACACATCAGAACTGGAAGCAGTTCTACCGACTATCAATTCCCTAGTAGCCATGGTCAGTTGAAAAATGGAGGCTCACAGGATGCAATTGACTAGACATTTACATGGATACTATTTTATACCGGAAATCATAACAAGACTTTTTTTTTTTAAAGCAAAGGAGCCAGAATTTATACCATCAAGGAAATGTCTCCCTTCAAAGTTGTCCCTTGAGAGGCTCTACATGTTTTCTCACAGCTGCTGTTGCTCAAACCCTGTGGGGCTGTAGATGTGGCCCTTGGAGACAGTTTGTGAATTATACCACCCTTTGTAGCCCAGTCCAGCCTTTCCTTGTTTAACCATCCATCTTCTCCATATTCTCTCAGAAAACCTTTTGTGTTACTGATAATTAAACCCACCCTCCAATGATAAAGAACTGTTCTAGGAATGGCTGGTCAGCTCCAAAGGCAAGTCCCACAGATGTTATGAACATGTTGCACCCACTTCCAGCTAGTAATGGGGGTTTCAATGAAGGCGAGCCTGCTGCCACTTTCCCGGACTGCCACTTCCTTTACTTCATTTTATCCTGAACAAGCTAGATGGTTTAGCATCCCTTTACTAATAATATAATGGTGGGCCAGAAAGTATGACTAGCTTCCCAAGGCCACAAAGATAGTCTGTGGCAAAGGGCAGAGTTGAACCTAGACTTTCTGCCTCCAAATTCATCAATCTTCCTATCACTCCAGGATGAACACAGATGAATCACATTAATTGCTGCTGGCTGAGCCTGGTACTTTGCTTCGCAATCAACAACCATGTGTGCACATATTTAGATGCCAGTGCAGTCTGGTGCCACCAGTCTTTAAGACATCCTAGTCTTTATGGTCCTAGACATCCCTCTGTTCATGTGTAAAACAGGCATAGTGATAACAGAAGAGAGAATGCTGGCTTCAGAGGGATTTTTTAATCTGGTCTTCCCTGGGATTAGCAATTGAAGTGTTCACCAGTGGTGATACACAAGGGTACCTTTGAGCTGTCCTAAAAATAACAGCAGTGCCTGGGAACGTGGTGGCACTTGGAGTCCTGCCAACCAAGTAAATTGGCTTGAGTGGGTCGCTAGCAGAAGATGGTATGAGCAGGTGGCTGTAGAGGTGGACGTGTGATTCCTGAGGCTGGAACAAGGCTGCTCCTCACAATGACTTATAAAACTGGAACAAAATGAGAGGGAGGGAGGCAGGGGGGCACAAGTGCATTTTCTTATTCTATATAGAAAAATAGGACATTTTAGGATGGAAAGAGGCCAGAGAGCCCACTGAGAGCTGCCACTTCTTTAGTTCTGGTGCAGTATAATTTTCCTACCGATACCTATCAAACCATTTTTAAAAGCAAAGCAGCCTTTCCCACTGGTGACTTCTATTATTGCCTTTGGTGAATTTCCTGTGCTGGAAGCATCCTCCCGTGATGCTCTTCCTCCACCGGGGCCCAAGCCGCAGGGTGTTACTGTCCTATCCTGAATTTCCTGGGGCCGCAGGTTCTCAGTGTCCGGCAAGCTATGCTTGCCATTCTTGATCCTGTTGCAAAATAAAATCCCAGCCCCTGGATCATTAGAAGGGAAATCGTTGATGCCAGGAAGATCTAGAGCCCTTCACATAGCCTTCTCTGCAAGAAACTTCTTGCCTACCCCCCATACCAGAGGGAAAAGCTGCCTAAGCCTCCATGAGAGTTTCATTTTCCCATGAGATTTTGCTGCTAACTTGGAGAAAATTACAACCAAAGAAGTTGCCTATTTCTGCTTTCTTTCCCCTAAGGCTCTGGTCTCAGCTATGAGAATGAAATCAAACCAGGCCTGGTGAGGAGTCTACAATTTCCTACACTCTGTACTTGAGAAGTCTGTGCCTATTGAAGGAGGTGGAGGGAAGGGCTAGGGAGCAATTTTGCTACTGCCTGGTGGCCGCAGTCTGCTGGTGAGCCATCTCGGGCCTCCAGGGAGCTGCCTCCCCCAGGTGGGACCGCCCTTCAGGACTCCAGGGTTGCTCTCTTCAGGCTTTCATCGTCCTGGCCACACTGTGCTCTCTCTGTCCACTTATCTGCCAACCACAGTACACAGAGGGAGGTCTGTGAGGAGAGAGCCATGGCTCAGTGTCACTAGTCTGCTCAGAACCCAGGAGAGGGCCTCCCGGGAGCAGGTGCCCAGTAAGTAAATATTGGTTGAATGAATGAGGAAAAATGTAGCCAAGTAACATTTAAAAGGGTGTCCAAGCGAAAATAAATAGAGTGAAGAGGGAACAGGGTCAGCCAACCATTCAGTCTCTGTTGGCACGTGGCACTCACAGCTGGTGTCTGGGCCTCCCCCACCACCCCGGCCTGTCCCCGCCCCAGCCACATTGGCCAGGTCCACAGAGATGACCTTTTGCCTCAGGTTCTCTGCTGAGCCCCAGGGTGCTGGGATCCCTGCCCAGCTTCTGTCCAGAACCTCCACAGAGGCAACAGACAGCCCCTCTCCCCACCAGCTGCTGGTCGACTTTTGCTACAGAGTTTTCAGAATCTGGCAAAACACCTCCCTGCCCAGACTTTCAGGGTCACCAGGCTCCCACTGCCACACTGACCCACAAGATGAGCCCCGCCTCAGATGCCAACACCTGCGAAGCCACACCCACACTTCCTCACCACTCTGACAAGACCTAGGCCCTCTCAGCGGCTTTTGAAGGGACCTGTCTCTATGGCCCCAACTGCCTCCTTGTCTCAAGCAGCCTAACCTGCTAAGGACACGGCCCAGCCCACCACCGAGCCCATCCAGGTTTCTGTCCATGGACCAGCAATTGGTCCCCCAGACCCACAGAAGACAAAGCATTAAGCGTTAAATGGGAGCTCTGCTGAGTTCATCCCTATGCTACATGCAACGGGGCCCCTGTCACAAAACCCTCCTCATTGCCTCCCATCATCACCCAATCATATTGGTCAAAAGCAGCTCTTCCTGGAAGAGATGCACTTTTCCTCACACACCAGTGAGATCCCAGTGGCCAGCTTTCACCAGAGCACTAAGAGACATCATCACCAACTGACTTCACATTCACACAACCTTAGTAAGAGCCACTGCGTCCAGGCACTGGGGCCTATCTTAACTACTCTCTCTCAGGGTAGTAGAGATAGCAAGGCTTCATTGTGAAGCTGTCTTTTGGCACTTCAGAATACACGTTCCCCTGAATGGGACCCAAGAAAAGCCCACCTATGTTGCATAGGTTCTTTCTGTGGCGGTAGGACAAATACCACCAGCCCAGTAAGGTCCTGCTCCTGGGACGTGATGCAAAGCAGAGCAGTAGGCTGAAGGCATGATATCTGAGAATGGGAAGTCTCTGAATGGCAGCTATTCTGACTTCTCTATCAAAATGGCTTTAACTTGGGCAGCATCACAGATCCTGTGTTTTACGAGGACCAGGAGGGTGGAAGGAACCTTCTAGGAAGCCAAACCCTGAAGTATGGCTAATAGGTATTCCAATGTGAAGTTGCATAAGCCATTGATAAATGGTTGGCAGTGGTTAACAATGAGTTTCCTGGGTACTTAAATCAGGCCCATTGGAACTATGCCAATTTCCATCTAAATACCTTGATTCTTCTGATTGGCAGTTTCTTTGAGAAACTGTCTTGAGTCTGTGGCTTTCTTTCTACTTGGTCCTAGAGCTGGTTGGGCTAGAGAAACTGCCCATAGAATAGTCTAGACGAAGGCCCCCATGATGCCATTTCTTTTGCTTATGAAGACTGAGGCCTCGAGGACTGTTGTTTAAGACCCCGCGGCTCTCCCTCCAGGTCTCATGCTATTCGATCACAACACTGGCCTGTTCTCTAGCCAACACTTGGCTCAAGTAGACCAGAGCTGCAGACAGGCTTTCTGGTCAAAAGGCTGGGCCTACAGCAGCGTGGAAGTTCTTACTGGTGAAGGCCCTATGCAATGTGAAACGTCTTGAAAGTGTGATCAGTGTACACCAGACAGCGGGCTGCCTCACACTAAAAGGGTGCAGATGGGGCAAAGTGAGAGAATCAGGAGGGTAGCAGGCTGCCCTAGGAGAAGGCAATGGCACCTCACTCCAGTACTCTTGCCTGGAAAATCCCATGGACGGAGGAGCCTGGTGGGCTGCAGTCCATGGGGTCGCTGAGGGTCGGACACGACTGAGCGACTTCACTTTCACTTTTCACTTTCTTGCATTGGAGAAGGAAATGGCAACCCACTCCAGTGTTCTTGCCTGGAAAATCCCGGGGACGGGGAGCCTCGTGGGCTGCCGTCTATGGGGTCACACAGAGTCGGACACGACTGAAGTGACTTAGCAGTAGCAGCAGCAGGCTGCCCTAGGCCAGACTATGTTCAGGATGCTCTCTGACTTAAAGCCCAGGGCTCACAAGTCCTTCAGAACAATTCAACATCTTCCAAAGGACTTCTTTTGGATGAGTTGCTTTGAGTCCACTCACTTCAAAACAGAACTGCTGCCTGATTTTGCTTTTTTCACTCTACTTGACTTCCTCATCTAATAACAATAAAAATAATAGTAAGAGTAATACCCCATGCTCCTATAACAATGGACCATAGCTTGCATATGCTTTTCCCCCTGGGCCCATCACAACAATCCCGTGTGAAGGGTTGGCAGAGCAGGGATTTTTAAGCCCACTTATATCAAGGAGAAAACAGAGGCTCCAAGGAGTTAAGAAATTCACCCAAGTCAAGCTGTAGAACTGCAACTTGAATGGAGTAATTCTACTCCAAGCCCAGTGCTCTCCTCACACCATGGCCTTCTCTGTAACAGTACCAGTGAAGTAGTTTCTGCAAAACAGAGCTGTAGTCTTTCCCAAACTGTGTTCCATCGAGATTTGCCTGTGACCTTGTCCCCTCAGCAGCCCCTAGAGACCACACACCAGCCACCCAGGACCCAGCACAACTGCTCTAAGTCCCAGCTAAGGCCTTGCCCTGCTCCAGGATCACCTGGGGACCTGCGCCAGCTCTTTCACCCCTCCCTCTGTGGCAGAAGACTCACATGCAAATAAAGTGGGACATTGTATTTGCCTTGGGAAAGATGCAGCCAAATCAAACATGATGAGCACAGTCACTAAACATTCCAGGCATTTCCTTTCCAGTTTTCCTGCCCGTCACCCATGCAAATCTGATGTAGAATGGCCATGCAAGAATGTGATAAGTATTTTTTCCTTCCTAAACTGGGATTTAGCATGAGGAGAGAAGGACTGGATGGAGAGAGTTAACTGTTGAAATATTTGCTCTCATTGGGCCAAGTATCTGTGGGAAGGAGCTGGGGTCATTCAGGACTGAAGGATTGCTGGAGGGGAAATGTAGGCGCGAGGCAGATTGTTAAGGCAGGCTTAGTCCCAAATCCACAGCTGGGACACAGACCATCTTTGTTGGGCTTCAGACCAGGGGTCCCTAACCTTTTTGGCAGCAGGGACCAGTTTCGTGGAAGACATTTTTTCCATGGACCGAGAGTGGGGGAGGGGGGTGGGGCAGGGATGGTTTGGGGATGATTCAAGCACATTACATGGATTACACACTTTAATTCTGTTATTACACCAGCTTCACCTCAGATCATCAGGCATTAGATCCTGTAGCTTGGGAAGCCCTGCTTCAGGCTACTCAAAGCAAATGGGCCAAGAGGTGGACACTCTTTGTGAAGAAATAGGTTGGTGCCCAGTTGCTGCATGGCTGCTTAGAAGCACAATACTTTTCCTACCTAGAGTTTGTCTCTAAGGACAGTGGACAAGTATCTGCTTAGGACTTATGAAACAGTAGGCATGAGGCAGGAGCATGCAAGACTCGCACAAAACCCTCAACTAAGCTGGCAGGAGACGAGATGGGGTGTATTGGGGTAGTATGACTGTAGATCAGGCTGGCAGGATGCTTCCTATCCTGACTGGAAAACCTGTCAGCTCACTGATCCCAGAGCTTGAATAGAGGTCTGGATGCAGGGAGGATTTGGGTGAGAAGGGAGTTCAGAGATGGGATGTGTCAGTGTCCTCAATCTGAGGCCAGAGAAGGGCAGGGGACTCAGACAAAACCAAAGCAAAATTGGGGCCAGCACTCAGGCTGCCAGACCTGGGTTCATGGCACTTCTCCTCACACTCCAGGCTGACTCCAACACTTGGGCCACAGAGCTCAGGAGTGGATCAGCTACCTTCTTTCTCTCTTGCTGCTTGTCCTGAGGAGGGGGGTGGGCTTAGGGGGAGGAAAGTGATGGCATGGATGACAATATCTCTAGCAAAGAGGAGCTATGAAGAGATCTAGGCCCTGTTTGCAATAGAAGAGATGAGAGAAAGGCCACCTCCCAACAAGGCCTTCCCCATGACTGGACCTTCTGTCTCAGATTTCCTCTCTTCAAAGTTCACCAACTCTTACTCACATTCCTGGCTCAGTTGGCTCCACAGATTTCCCCTGGATAGTCTCTTTTTAGTACCATAATCATGCCTGGTGAGAGTCATCACCCCGTTTTATGAAAGAAGGAGCTGAGGCTGTCGGAGGGATATGATGTGAATGTCCAAACTCACAAGGCCATAAGTAGCCCAGCTGCGATTTTGAATTCAGGTTTCTCTCTGCCCTAAGCTTATATTCCTGACTCCCCATGGAGGTGGACAGGAAAGGGGAGCAATAGGAAGAGGTTTATGATGATCTCTTCTTCTTCCAAACAGGATCTGGGCCAGACAAGGGGAAACAAGGGGCCTGGGTTTCTCAACTGGAAGACTCTGAGGTTGAGTTGACAAGGAACCACATGGAGGCACATGGGTGTGTATTTAAATCCATGACTGCCTCTTACTAGCAGTCTGTTCTATTCAAAGGAGGCCTGGTAGCTGTAGTCCTGACTGCCAATGTGTAGTGTGGGCCAGAGAGCTTGGGCCAGCATGAGCACCACTGCTCCATGTCCCAATATCATTCTGCATAGAACCTGCATCCACTCATGGCCCTTACTATCCTAAACTTCCACTAGCCATGTTATGGGCTGAACTGTCTCCCAAAGGGCTTCCCAGGTGGCTCAGTGGGTAAAGAACCTGATTTACCCACTTTGCAGGAGATGCAAGATGGATCCCAGGGTCAGAAAGATCTCCTGGAGAAGGATATGGCAACCCAATCCAGTATTCTTGCCTGGGAAAATCCATGGACAGGGGAGCCTGGTGGGCGATGGTCCATGGGGTTGCAAAGAGTCAGACACGACTGAGCACGCACACACTTGTCCCCTAGCATTCATAAGTTGAAGTCCAATACCTTAGAATGTGACTGGATTTGGAGATAGGGTCTTTAAAAGGGCAATTAAGTCAAAATGAAGTTATTATAGGTATATGTATGGCTGATTCACTGTGCTGTACAGTAGAAACTAACACAACATTGTAAAGCAACTATACTCCAGTAAAATTTTAAAAAATGAAGTCATTAGAGTGGGTCCTACTCCAATATGACTGGTATCCTAATAAAAAGAGGAGATTGAGACACAGACGTGCAGAGGAAAGATACTGTGACGATGTAGGCCATTTACAAATGAAGGAGAGAGGCCTGGAACAGATCCTTTGTTGACAACCCCTAGAAGGAAGCAGCTCTGCAAACGCCTTAATCTCTCCCAAAAGAGACAGGGAATGAAAAGTAGAGAGACTTCATTGTGAAAAGCAGCCAGTATCTAAATGTAAAGCTTCAGCTCCTGAGGGCAAAGAGGAGTTGCAACTTCAGAAGGGCGATAGCTCACAGTGATCTCCACAAACACGCAGAAGACAAGGAGATTCTGGATCCACAGTGAACCAGCTCCATCTAGCAGTGTGAATCATCATCGGCTTTGCATCTGTTTTGGTCTAACAACACAGGGAGAAAAGGCATTTACCAGGCCAAGGAAAATGTGACTTTCAGAGTGTCACCCTTGGCTTATCGCCAATAGGCCCAAGGCTGAGTATGTACCGTGAGCCCCTTCTTGAAAAAGTTCTTCCAAGCCTTCAGGGCCAGGCAGCAGGAGCCACACTCCTGGTCAGAAGTTGTTCAGTCGCTCGATCATGTTGGACTCTTTGCAACCCCATGGACTGCAGAATGCCAGGCTTCCCTGTCCTTCACTGTCTCCCAGAGTGTGCTCAGACTCATGTCCACTGAGGGTCAGAAACTAAATCTCTGCAAGGACAAAGGGTGTGAGTCCTTTGTTCTGTTGCCTAGGTTTATGTACTCTGACATGCAAATGACATCTCATATCATGGGCTGAGCAGTAAGACAGGACTTGCAGCTCTTCTGGAATTTGTCCTCAGTAAAGGAGACAAGGCCTTCAAAGCCTAGAGTCCATAGATGGAGTGGTTGGCACACATTGATGGTAGACTTGTGAGTACAGCCCAGAGCTCTTGACTCCTGGGTCCAGGCTCCTCAGACTGGACCACCCTGCCTACCTCTCAAACAAGACCCATAAGTCCCACCAGTCCAATCATCTTTATAGAATTGTCTGGTCAAGTCAGTGACCATTAATTTGGCTCATTTCTTTTCAGACCCCAGTGATCAGTTGTTTGCACTGGCCAGGGAATGAATTTAAATGGACTTGGGACTTCCCTGGTGGTGCAGTGGCTGAGACTGTGCTCCCCATACAGGGGACTTGGGTTCAATCCCTGGTCAGGGAACTGGATCCCACATGTGCAACGAAGATAGAAGGTCCCACATGCCCCAACCAAGACCTGACGAAGCCAAATAAATAAATAATTTTTTTAAATTAAAAGAAATACACTGGCTGTTCAAACAGGCCCTTGACTACAGCTGGGCATAGAGGAATTTGTAATTTAGAATTCGGGGTTGTCTGTTACAGTTAATGGTACATTAAAAAAGAACAACAGATTAAGAATAGGCCTATGTGATCCATCCAGGCAATGGAATACTATTCAGCAATTAAAAGTAATGAGTTATCAAGCCATGGGAAGACATAAGGAAACTTAAAATGCATATTGCTAGGTGAAAGGAGTCATTTAGCTGTGAAAAGAATGAAAGTCACAGTCTGAAAAGACTACATATTGTATGGTTCAACATATATGACATTCTGGAAAAGGTAAAACTATGAAGGCAAAAAAAAAAAAAAGATCCCTTGTTGCCAGAAGTTTGAGAGGAAGTGGGGAGTGATGGGGGTGGAGCACAGATGATGTATGGTGGGTGTATGACATGCATTTGCCCCAAAACCATAAAATTGTACAATACAAAGGGTGACCCAAAGGTAAACTATGGACTTGAGTTAATGATACCATATCAACATTGGTTCATTAATTGTAACAAATGTACCACACCACAATGCAAGATGTTGGTAATAGGGGAAACTGAGGGAGTATATGGGAACTCTCTGTATTTTCTGCTCCATTTCTCTGTAAACCTAAAACTGTTCCCTCAAAAGTCTACAAGTTAAAGAAAATAAATAGGCCTAAGTGCTCAGATATGGAAAGGAGCAGTGCAGGTCTGGAAAGCTTCTATTCCATATCAGACAAAAAAGCAAGAAACCTTGGCTAAAAGTCAGCATCAACACTTGCAAATAAATACTGGACAATTTCATCCTGTATCTAAATACTTAGGAATATCTTTCTATGGGCATTATGTAGTCATGGTCTTTGGTGACATGTATCTAAACAACAGCCCTGAAAGTGAAAGTGTTAGTCACCTCAGTGAAAGTGTCTGACTCTTTGTGACCCCTTGGACTGTAGCCCACCAGGCTCCCCTGTCCATGTGATTCTTCAAGCAAGAATACTGGAGTGGGTTGTCGTGCCCTCCTCCAGGGAATCTTCAAGACTCAGGGATCAAACCCAGTACCCAGATCTCCCACATTGCAGGCAGATTCTTTACTGTCTGAACCATGTACGTATCTAAACAACAGCCCTAGAACATATGAAAATAGAAAAAGCAAAACAAACCAGAAACTCAGAGGATAGTTGTCATTCTATGTATAAAAACACTACAAAATGTTCCCTTTCAATCTATACTAACTACATGACATCCTATGATTTTCCCACTGGAGGCAGAGGAAAGGGGTGTAGACCAAGAAGTGGAACTATTTAGACACTCCTTGTTCTTCTCCAGCCTGGGTTTTTGTGCTAAGTCCTTGAGTGCCTAGGACCTGGAAGAAACGAAAGAAACAGATGTGGCAAAAAACAAACAAACAAACAACAAACATAAAAGAACACAGTTGAGAAACACTACTGGGTTGATCTTCTATGCACAATTGACCGTTATGGGACATAGCACTTAGACTAAGTTCTACACACAGTTCAAGGTACTTCAGCATAAGCATGATTAGCTGGCTTTTGTTGTGTTAGATCCCTGGAGGTGGGACCACTTTCAGAGGGTTCAAGAGATCCCTCTAAAACACATTCGTTTCACAAGAGAGAAGACTTGGAATTACAGAGACAACGGTTCTTCGGAAATTAATCCATAAATTCATTTCAATTTCAATTTCGATAAAAATCCCAACAGATTTTTTTTTATCAAGCTTGACAAGCTGACAGTAAAATTTACATGGACAAAGGGGCAGGGATAGTAAAAACATGAAGAAGAAGAAAAAAAGAATAAGCAGGGAACTTGCTATCAGGAAGCAATGCTTATTATGAACCTACAGTAATAAAACTATGTGGTATGAGCATAGGAGCAAAGTAAAGCAGACCGGTGAAATAGAACAGAAAGCTGAAAGGTAGGGAAACTTGGTCTATGACAAAGGTAGTACAGTAGAGAGACAGGGAAAGGATAAACTGTTTAATGAATGGTGCTTAGAGAATTGTTAGCCATGTAAAAAAAGGAAATCAGTTCAGTTCAGTTCAGCCGCTCAGTCGTGTCTGACTCTTTGCGACCCCATGAATCACAAAAAGGAAATATCTATACATAAATAAGTTCCAGGTGAATTATAAAGCAGTATGTAAAAATAAAACATTAAACCACTAAAAGAAAAGAAAGGTAGGACCCCTTAAGAGGAAAACAAGCCAGCCATAAAATATTAACAAATTAGATTTTTATCATTAAAACATTTATACAACAAAGACAACATGAAGTTCAAAGACACCTACAGACTGGGAGAAGATATTTCCAACAGATATAACTGGCAAATACTTGCATTTATAACACCTTAAAACTTTCTCAGATCAAAAAATAAAAGACAAACAACCCAACTAAAGTGGAAAAGAAAACATGAACTACAAAAAAAAAAAAAAAGACCATTCAAGATACGAAAAGTCAGTCAAATCCCCCGTAGTCAGAGAAATATAAACTAAAGCAAGAAGACACATTTCAAACCCACCTATTAGGAAAAATGTTACAGTCTGACAATATCAGGAATGTTGTTGATGATGGGAACATACCCTGTTGCTGGAAGCTTAAACTTGGTATAGCTGCTTGGGAGGCCATTCTCATAATGCCTCATAGACAGCTGCTTGATTGGGAGCTCATGTACACCCATGGTGGATTCATGTCAATGTATGGCAAAACTAATACGGTATTGTAAAGCAAAATAAAGTAAAAATTAAAAAAAAACCAAAACATTGCTTAAAGTAGAGCTTAGACCTTAGACCATTGCTCTTTTTTAAATTAAATACTGAATACTAAACATTTCTCTCTAAGCACTGTTTTAGCTGCACCCCACAGATTTTGTAGTATTCTGTCATCATTTCCATTTAGTTTAAAACATTTTATAATTTATCTTGAAATGGGTTATTTAGAAATGTGTTGTATAATATCTGCATATTGAACTAATCAAGAACGTGAGATGACCCACAGAATGGGAGAAAACATTTGCAAATCATACACCTGATAAGGTACTTGTATCTAAATAATTAAATAACTCTTTAAAATTTTATTGAAGCATAGTTGATTTACAATGTTGCGTTTAATTTCTCCTGTCCAGCAAAGTGACTCAGCTTTATATAATATATTCTTTTTCATATTCTTTTCCATGATAGTTTATCACAGGATATTAAATATAGTTCCCTGTGCTATACAGTTCAGCTCAGTTCAGTTCAGTTCAGTCGCTCAGTCATCTCCGACTCTTTGCGACCCTGTGAATCGAAGTACGCCAGGCCTCCCTGTCCATCACCATCTCCTGGAGTTCACTCAGACTCATGTCCATTGAGTCCATGATGCCATCCAGCCATCTCATCCTCGGTCGTCCCCTTCTCCTCCTGCCCCCAATCCCTCCCAGCATCAGAGTCTTTTCCAATGAGTCAATTCTTTGCATGAGGTGGCCAAAGTACTGGAGTTTCAGCTTTAGCATCATTCCTTCCAAAGAAATCCCAGGGTTGGTCTCCTTCAGAATGGACTGGTTGGATCTCCTTGCAGTCCAAGGGACTCTCAAGAGTCTTCTCCAACACCACAGTTCAAAAGCATCAATTCTTTGGTGCTCAGCCTTCTTCACAGTCCAACTCTCACATCCATACATGACCACAGGAAAAACCATAGCCTTGACTAGACGGACCTTAGTCAGCAAAGTAATATCTCTGCTTTTGAATATGCTGCTTAGGTTGGTCATAACTTTTCTTCCAAGGAGTAAGCGTCTTTTAATTCCATGGCTGCAGTCACCATCTGCAGTGATTTTGGAGCCCACCCAAAAAAAAGTCTGACACTGTTTCCACTGTTTCCCCATCTATTTTCCATGAAGTGATGGGACTGGATGCCATGATCTTTGTTTTCTGAATGTTGAGCTTTAAGCCAACTTTTTCACTCTCCTCTTTCACTTTCATCAAGAGGCTTTTGAGTTCCTCTTCACTTTCTGCCATAAGGGTGGTGTCATCTGCATATCTGAGGTTATTGATATTTCTCCCAGCAATCTTGATTCCAGCTTGTGTTTCTTCCAGCCCAGTGTTTCTCATGATGTACTCTGCATATAAGTTAAATAAGCAGGGTGACAATAGACAGCCTTGACGTACTCCTTTTCCTATTTGGAACCAGTCTGTTGTTCCATGTCCAGTTCTAACTGTTG